>JAGTTL010001021.1:2500-15000 GCA_036851935.1 Coregonus suidteri
GTAATTTTCATCATAGGTACACGTCAACTATGAGAGACAAATTGAGAAACAGAAATCCAGAAAATCACATTGTAGGATTATTAATGAATTTATTTGCCAAATTATGGTGGAAAATAAGTTATTTGGTTCACCTACAAACAAGCAAAGATTTCTGGCTCTCACAGACCTGTAACTTCTTCTTTAAGAGGCTCCTCTGTCCTCCACTCGTTACCTGTATTAATGGCACCTGTTTGAACTTGTTATCAGTATAAAAGACACCTGTCCACAACCTCAAACAGTCACACTCCAAACTCCACTATGGCCAAGACCAAAGAGCTGTCAAAGGACACCAGAAAACAAAATTGTAGACCTGCACCAGGCTGGGAAGACTGAATCTGCAATAGGTAAGCAGCTTGGTTTGAAGAAATCAACTGTGGGAGCAATTATTAGGAAATGGAAGACATACAAGACCACTGATAATCTCCTCGATCTGGGGCTCCACGCAAGATCTCACCCCGTGGGGTCAAAATGATCACAAGAACGGTGAGCAAAAATCCCAGAACCACACGGGGGGACCTAGTGAATGACCTGCAGAGAGCTGGGACCAAAGTAAACAAAGCCTACCATCAGTAACACACTACGCCACCAGGGACTCAAATCCTGCAGTGCCAGACGTGTCCCCCTGCTTAAGCCAGTACATGTCCAGGCCCGTCTGAAGTTTGCTAGAGTGCATTTGGATGATCCAGAAGAGGGATTGGGGAGAATGTCATATGATCAGATGAAACCAAAATATAACTTTTTGGTTAAAAACTCAACTCGTCGTGTTTGGAGGACAATGAATGCTGAGTTGCATCCAAAGAAACACCATACATACTGTGAAAGCATGGGGGTGGGAAACATCATGCTTTGGGGCTTTTTTTCTGCAAAGGGACCAGGACGACTGATCCGTGTAAAGGAAAGAATGAATGGGGCCATGTATCGTGAGATTTTGAGTGAAAACCTCCTTCCATCAGCAAGGGCATTGAAGATGAAACGTGGCTGGCTCTTTCAGCATGAACAATGATCCCAAAAACAAAACAACCGCTCCGGGCAACGAAGGAGTGGCTTCGTAAGAAGCATTTCAAGGTCCTGGAGTGCCCTAGCCAGTCTCCAGATCTCAACCCCATAGAAAATCTTTGAAGGGAGTTGAAAGTCCGTGTTTGCCCAGCGACAGCCCCAAAACATCACTGCTCTAGAGGATATCTGCATGGAGGAATGGGCCAAAATACCAGCAACAGTGTGTGAAAACCTTGTGAAGACTTACAGAAAACGTTTGACCTGTGTCATTGCCAACAAAGGGTATATAACAAAGTATTGAGGAAACTTTTGTTATTGACCAAATACTTATTTTCCACCATAATTTGCAAATAAATTCATTAAAAATCCTACAATGTGATTTTCAGGATTTTTTTTTCTCATTTTGGTCTGTCATAGTTTGCCGTGTACGTATGATGAAAATTACTGGCCTCTCTCATCTTTTTAAGTGGGAGAATTTGCACAATTGGTGGCTGACTAAATACTTTTTTTCCCCACTGTATTTCCCTCAGATTTACGCGCACGTAGACAAGATGGTGTATTGAATAGAAAGCGGTACAAACCACCTCAAGATAAAAACATAATATTCAAAATCAGTAAGTTAGACTAAATATTAGCAATTACATATATTGCAGTTAATAAAATTCAATCTGGATAATAACACAAAACAGATCATAAGGCTAGAGAAATATATCGACAAATATTACAAACAACACGCAACACCCAAACATGTCGGAAGATAAACGAGGAGAGCCGATCCCCAAGAGGAAACGCGACTCGTCGACTGATACAGATGAGAATATTATGAAGGACTTCCTGCATACAGCGCTTCAAATCCCACTCGAGGCTGTCGATAAAATCCAACTCGAAGTGTACACCGTTTCGGAAAAAGAGGACAGAAATATGAGCGCCCAATCGTTGCCTAATTTAATTTTTTGCATTTTTGCAATGGTTAAAAGCCTAGGGAAGAGACTTGTGGCACGAAAATAGGCATGATGATCAGTTCCCGAGGGAGATTTCAGAAAGGCGCAAAGTTCTGTATCCAATCTTCAAGGAAAACATATTAAAAGGGAAACGTGTTGCACTCGTGGTGGATAAACTGTATATCGACAACCAAATGTTCAGAGACACAAAGACTACTCCATGGCTATTCTAAAAGTTGTAATAGAGGAGCGAATAATGGAACACCCAATACTAGCAATGATATGGATTGGAATATTAAAGAACATTTATAGTAAGTATAGTATTTAAAAAAGGATAAAACGATATAACAAGAAAAGATTACAAGCAGAATAATACATCTTCAAATACAACTAATTAGAACATGGCTTTTTTGGCGGGTGGTTGTTGTTTTGGCGGATGGTTGTTGTGGTTGGTCCTGTGTTCTCCCTGGCGTCCTTTCCCCCTTGCGGCAGGTGTGGATGCAAGTGCGTTTGCACGCTCGGCCCATTTCTTCCGCAGTCAACCATGTGGTGTGCATTTTTGTGTTTGGAAAGGTGCGGCGTTAAGTGAGTGAGAGAGAGCTTTCAATTTTGTGTAGATGAGTGCACTTGTAAATCAGGTCCTTTCTTGAGTTGGGCTCTGGGATATAACAGCCGTTGAGTATCTGATTTTATGGTTGATTGTGGAGGAGGGGGGTTGAGTGGTGTTGGAGTATGCGAGTATGTGCGAGTGTGTTTGTCCGGCATCTGTTGTGGGGGGGGGGGTGGGGATGTTGGAGGGGGGTATGGGATGGACGTGGTAATTATTAGCTAGGATAATAATTGCTTTTCAATAAATTAAATGTAATACAATGGCAATCCGGTTTATATGTTAAAATCCTACGCATGAACTGCCGACATTATTACACGTATTAATTGATAATTATGGAAAATAGGATATGCATTATTTATTTAAATAGTTATATATACATATATATATTATATATATATATATATATATATATATATTGAGGTGACAGCATTGGAAATGCTTTTGGCGGTTAATCTGCTTCTGTTTTGTGGGGTGGCACTGTGTGCTGTTTTCGATGGATGGGTCCTGGCCTCTCGGGGGCCTTAGGGATCCGGAGGGACGTGGGTGGGATGCTGATCACTGGGATGACAGCCCAACTTGGGATGGGGAGGGGCTTTAGCAGGGGAATAGTGGAGAACATTGAAGGTTGTACTCAGTAGCAATGCAAATATCACGGTACAGCTACAGTGGGGAGAACAAGTATTTGATACACTGCCGATTTTGCAGGTTTTCCTACTTACAAAGCATGTAGAGGTCTGTAATTTTTTAGCATAGGTACACTTCAACTGTGAGAGACGGAATCTAAAAAGAAAATCGAGAAAATCACATTGTATGATTTTAAAATAATAACATTTTGCATTTTATTGCATGACATAAGTATTTGATACATCAGAAAAGCAGAACTTAATATTTGGTACAGAAACCTTTGTTTGCTGATGATTGATGTGGTCCTCTGTAGCTCAGCTGGTAGAGCACGGCACTTGTAACGCCAAGGTAGTGGGTTCGATCCCGGGGACCACCCATACACAAAATAAAAAATAAAAAAAATGTATGCACGCATGACTGTAAGTCGCTTTGGATAAAAGCGTCTGCTAAATGGCATATTATTATAATATTTTTGCAATTACAGAGATCATACGTTTTCCTGTAGTTCTTGACCAGGTTTGCACACACTGCAGCAGGGATTTTGGCCCACTCCTCCATACAGACCTTCTCCAGATCCTTCAGGTTTCGGGGCTGTCGCTGGGCAATATGGACTTTCAGCTCCCTCCAAAGATTTTCTATTGGGTTCAGGTCTGGAGACTGGCTAGGCCACTCCAGGACCTTGAGATGCTTCTTACGGAGCCACTCCTTAGTTGCCCTGGCTGTGTGTGTTTCGAGTCGTTGTCATGCTGGAAGACCCAGCCACGACCCATCTTCAATGCTCTTACTGAGGGAAGGAGGTTGTTGGCCAAAATCTCGCGATACATGGCCCCATCCATCCTCCCCTCAATACGGTGCAGTCGTCCTGTCCCCTTTGCAGAAAAGCATCCCCAAAGAAATGATGTTTCCACCTCCATGCTTCACGGTTGGGATGGTGTTCTTGGGGTTGTACTCATCCTTCTTCTTCCTCCAAAACACGGCGAGTGGAGTTTAGACCCAAAAAGCTCTATTTTTGTCTCATCAGACCACATGACCCTTCTCCCATTCCTCCTCTGGATCATCCAAATGGTAATTGGCAAACTTCAGACGGGCCTGGACATGCGCTGGCTTGAGCAGGGGGACCTTGCGTGCGCTGCAGGATTTTAATCCATGACGGCGTAGTGTGTTACTAATGGTTTTCTTTGAGGCTGTGGTCCCAGCTCTCTTCAGGTTATTGACCAGGTCCTACCGTGTAGTTCTGGCTGATCCCTCACCTTCCTCATGATCATTGATGCCCCACGAGGTGAGATCTTGCATGGAGCCCCAGACCGAGGGTGATTGACCGTCATCTTGAACTTCTTCCATTTTCTAATAATTGCGCCAGTTTTTGCCTTCTCACCAAGCTGCTTGCCTATTGTCCTGTAGCCCATCCCAGCCTTGTGCAGGTCTACAATTTTATCCCTGATGTCCTTACACAGCTCTCTGGTCTTGGCCATTGTGGAGAGGTTGGAGTCTGTTTGATTGAGTGTGTGGACAGGTGTCTTTTATACAGGTAACAAGTTCAAACAGGTGCAGTTAATACAGGTAATGAGTGGAGAACAGGAGGGCTTCTTAAAGAAAACCTAAACAGGTCTGTGAGAGCCGGAATTCTTACTGGTTGGTAGGTGATCAAATACTAATGTCATGCAATAAAATGCAAATTAATTATTTAAAAATCATACAATGTGATTTTCTGGATTTTTGTTTTTGATCCTGTCTCTCACAGTTGAAGTGTACCTATGATAAAAATTACAGACCTCTACATGCTTTGTAAGTAGGAAAACCTGCAAAATCGGCAGTGTATCAAATACTTGTTCTCCCCACTGTATATGGACACTCAATCATTACGGTATTTCTTATTGGTAAATTTACAAACATATATAATGATAAATAGACTTGAAACTTGTATCTCATTATGGTTAAATGGTGAAATAAGTATAGCCAGTTATAATTGTAATGGCTTAGCAGATAATAACAAAAGAATAACAATATTTACATGGCTCAAAGAGAAGGAATATAATATCTATGTTTACAGGAAACTCATTCAACAATTCTAGATGCAGTTGCGTGGAAAAAGGAATGGGGGGGGGGGGGGTTAATATACTTCTCCCATGGGCAAAGAAATTCAAAAGGGGTGATGATATTAATTAATAGTAATTTCGATCCGAATGTGCAAATTGTCCAAATAGATACGAAAGGTAGATGGATTATATTTTAAATATGTTATTGGACCATAAACATATATGGCTCATTAACCTTACGGACCAAATAATGATGATCCACACTTCTTTGACAATATATATAATAAATGATCAAACCCTGCAAGCAATTCAAGACTCTATTATTATGGTGGGAGATTATAATACTGTTTTAAATAGCTCAATGGACCGTAAAGGAAATCACACCACAAACAATCAACCTCATGCTCTTAAGGAAATCGGGAATGTCATGGATACATTAGAACTAGTAGATATATTGGAGGCTTAAATATCCTTGATCTAGTGAGACATACATGGCGGAGACTCAATCAAGCTAGTCGTCTTGACTTCTTTCTTATCTCATTCTCGTTGGCACCAAAAGTTTTAAAAAGTGTTGATAGGGGACAGAATGCGGTCGGACCATCATATAATTGGCATATACAGTGGGGAAAAATAGTATTTAGTCAGCCACCAATTGTGCAAGTTCTCCCACTTAAAAAGATGAGAGAGGCCTGTAATTTTCATCATAGGTACAACACGTTCAACTATGACAGACAAATTGAGGAAAAAAAAATCCAGAAAATCACATTGTAGGATTTTTTATGAATTTATTTGCAAATTATGGTGGAAAATAAGTATTTGGTCACCTACAAACAAGCAAGATTTCTGGCTCTCACAGACCTGTAACTTCTTCTTTAAGAGGCTCCTCTGTCCTCCACTCGTTACCTGTATTAATGGCACCTGTTTGAACTTGTTATCAGTATAAAAGACACCTGTCCACAACCTCAAACAGTCACACTCCAAACTCCACTATGGCCAAGACCAAAGAGCTGTCAAAGGACACCCAGAAACACAATTGTAGACCTGCACCAGGCTGGGAAGACTGAATCTGCAATAGGTAACATTTACATTTACATTTAAGTCATTTAGCAGACGCTCTTATCCAGAGCGACTTACAAATTGGTGCATTCACCCTATAGCCAGTGGGTTAACCACTGGCTATAGACGGATTACTTCATCCTATCCCAGGTATTCCTTAAAGAGTGGGGTTTTTCAAATGTCTCCGGAAGGTGGTGAGTGACTCCCGCTGTCCTGGCGTCGTGAGGGAGCTTGTTCCACCATTGGGGTGCCAGAGCAGCGAACAGTTTTGACTGTGCTGAGCGGGAACTATGCTTCCGCAGAGGAAGGGGAGCCAGCAGGCCAGAGGTGGATGAACGCAATGCCCTCGTTTGGGTGTAGGGACTGATCAGAGCCTGAAGGTACGGAGGTGCCGTTCCCCTCACTGCTCCATAGGCAAGCACCATGGTCTTGTAACGGGATGCGAGCTTCAACTGGAAGCCAGTGGAGTGTGCGGAGGAGGGGGGTGACGTGAGAGAACTTGGGAAGGTTGAACACCAGACGGGCTGCGGCATTCTGGATGAGTTGTAGGGGTTTAATGGCACAGGCAGGGAGCCCAGCCAACAGCGAGTTGCAGTAATCCAGACGGGAGATGACAAGTGCCTGGATTAGGACCTGTGCCGCTTCCTGTGTAAGGCAGGGTCGTACTCTCCGAATGTTGTAGAGCATGAACCTGCAGGATCGGGTCACCGCCTTGATGTTAGCGGAGAACGACAGGGTGTTGTCCAGGGTCACGCCAAGGCTCTTCGCACTCTGGGAGGAGGGACACAACGGAGTTGTCAACCGTGATGGCGAGATCATGGAACGGGCAGTCCTTCCCCGGGGAGGAAGAGCAGCTCCGTCTTGCCAGGGTTCAGCTTTGAGGTGGTGATCCGTCATCCATACTGATGTCGGCCAGACATGCAGAGATGCGATTCGCCACCTGGTTATCAGAAGGGGGGGAAAGGAGAAGATTAGTTGTGTATCGTCAGCGTAGCAATGATAGGAGAGGCCATGTGAGGATATGACAGAGCCAAGTGACTTGGTGTATAGGGAGAAAAAGGAGAGGGCCTAGAACTGAGCCCTGGGGGACACCAGTGGTGAGAGCACGTGGTGCGGAGACAGCTTCTCGCCACGCCACTTGGTAGGAGCGACCGGTCAGGTAGGACGCAATCCAGGAGTGAGCCGCGCCGGAGATGCCCAGCTCGGAGAGGGTGGAGAGGAGGATCTGATGGTTCACAGTATCAAAGGCAGCAGACAGGTCTAGAAGGACAAGAGCAGAGGAGAGAGAGTTAGCTTTAGCAGTGCGGAGAGCCTCCGTGACACAGAGAAGAGCAGTCTCAGTTGAATGACCAGTCCTGAAAACCTGACTGGTTTGGATCAAGAAGGTCATTCTGAGAGAGATAGCAAGAGAGTTGGCTAAAGACGGCACGCTCAATAGTTTTGGAAAGAAAAGAAAGAAGGGATACTGGTCTGTAGTTGTTGACATCAGTGGGATCGACTGTTTGGTTTTTTGAGAAGGGGTGCAACTCTCGCTCTCTTGAAGACGGAAGGGACATGGCCAGCGGTCAAGGATGAGTTGATCAGCGAGGTGAGGTAGGGGAGAAGGTTACCGGAGATGGTCTAGTCGCAAGATTTTTATCTGGAGAGAGAGGGGAGAAAGAAGTCAAAGCATAGGGTAGGGCAGTGTGAGCAGGACCAGCAGTGTCATTAGACTTAACAAACGAGGATCGGATGTCGTCAACCTTCTTTTCAAAGTGGTTGACGAAGTCATCCACAGAGAGGGGGGGGGGGGGGGGGGGGGGGAGGATTCAGCAGTGAGGAGAATGTGGCAAAGAGCTTCCTAGGGTTAGAGGCAGATGCTTGGAATTTTAGAGTGGTAGAAAGTGGCCTTAGCAGCAGAAACAGATGAAGAAAATGTAGAGAGGAGGGAGTGAAAAGATGCCAGGTCGGCAGGGAGTTTAGTTTTCTTCCATTTCCGCTCAGCTGCCCGGAGCTCTGTTCTGTGAGCTCGCAATGAGTCATCAAGCTACAGAGCTGGAGGGGGAGGACCGAGCCGGCCGGGAGGATAGGGGACACAGGGAGTCAAAGGATGCAGAAAGGGAGGAGAGGAGGGTTGAGGAGGCAGAATCAGGAGATTGGAGGGAGAAAGATTGAGCAGAGGGAAGAGATGATAGGATGGAAGAGGAGAGAGTAGTGGGAGAGAGAGAGCGAAGGTTGCGGCGGCGCGTTTACCATCTGTGTAGGGGGCAGAGTGGAGTAGTGTTGGAGGAGAGCGAGAGAGAAAAGGATTACAAAGTAGTGGTCGGAGACATGGAGGGGGAGTTGCAGTGAGATTAGTAGAAGAGCAACATCTAGTAAAAGATGAAGTCAAGCGTATTGCCTGCCTTGTGAGTAGGGGGGGGACGGTGAGAGGGTGAGGTCAAAAGAGGAGAGGAGTGGAAAGAAGGAGGCAGAGAGAAATGAGTCAAATGTAGACGTAGGGAGGTTGAAATCCCCCAAAACTGTGAAGGGTGAGCCATCCTCAGGAAAGGAACTTATCAAGGCGTCAAGCTCATGATGAACTCTCCAAGGGAACCTGGAGGGCGATAGATGACAAGGATATTAAGCTTAAATGGGCTAGTGACTGTGACAGCGTGGAATTCAAATGAGGAGATAGACAGATGGGTTAGGGGAAAAATTGAGAATGACCACTTAGGAGAGATGAGGATTCCTGTGCCACCACCCCTCTGACCAGATGCTCTCGGGGTATGCGAGAAACATGGTCAGATGAGGACGAGAGCAGTAGGAGTAGCAGTGTTTTCAGTGGTAATCCATGTTTCCGTCAGCGCCAGGAAGTCGAGGGACTGGAGGGTAGCATAGGCTGGGATGAAGTCAGCCTTGTTGGCGGCCCAGAACGGCAGTTCCAGAGGCTGCCTGAGACCTGGAACTCCAGGTGTGTGGTGCGTGCAGGGACCACCAGGTTAGAGAGGCAGCAGCCACGCGGTGTGAGGCGTTTGTGTAGCCTGTGCGGAGAGGATTGAGAACAGGGATAGGCAGAGGCATAGTTGACAGGCTGCAGCAGATGGCTACAATAATGCAGAGGAGATCGGAATGAAATGAACTAAACATCTGGTTAAGGTAAGGCAGCTTGGTTTGAAGAAAATCAACTGTGGGAGCAATTTATTAGGAAATGATTAGGAAAAGACATACAAGACCACTGATAATCTCCCTCGATCTGGGGCTCCACGCAAGATCTCACCCTGTGGGGTCAAAATGATCACAAGAACGGTGAGCAAAAATCCCAGAACCACATGGGGGGACCTAGTGAATGACCTACAGAGAGCTGGGACCAAAGTAACAAAGCCTACCATCAGTAACACACTACGCCGCCAGGGACTCAAATCCTGCAGTGCCAGACGTGTCCCCCTGCTTAAGCCAGTACATGTCCAGGCCTGTCTGAAGTTTGCTAGAGTGCATTTGGATGATCCAGAAGAGGATTGGGAGAATGTCATATGGTCAGATGAAAACCAAAATAGAACTTTTGGTTAAAAACTCAACTCGTCGTGTTTGGAGGACAAAG
Source organism: Coregonus suidteri (assembly GCA_036851935.1). Classification (NCBI taxonomy): domain Eukaryota; kingdom Metazoa; phylum Chordata; class Actinopteri; order Salmoniformes; family Salmonidae; genus Coregonus; species Coregonus suidteri. The sequence continues at coordinate 12,362 of JAGTTL010001021.1, forward strand.
AATGCTGAGTTGCATCCAAAGAACACCATACCTACTGTGAAGCATGGGGGTGGAAACATCATGCTTTGGGGCTGTTTTTCTGCAAAGGGACCAGGACGACTGATCCGTGTAAAAGAAAGAATGAATGGGGCCATGTATCGTGAGATTTTGAGTGAAAACCTCCTTCCATCAGCAATGGCATTGAAGATGAAACGTGGCTGGGTCTTTCAGCATGACAATGATCCCAAAACACACGCTCCGAGCAACGAAGGAGTGGCTTCGTAAGAAGCATTTCAAGATCCTGGAGTGGCCTAGCCAGTCTCCAGATCTCAACCCCATAGAAAATCTTTGGAGGGAGTTGAAAAGTCTGTGTGTTGCCCAGCGACAGCCCCAAAAACATCACTGCTCTAGAGGAGATCTGCATGGAGGAATGGGCCAAAATACCAGCAACAGTGTGTGAAAACCTTGTGAAGACTTAAAGAAACGTTTGACCTGTGTCATTGCCAACAAAGGGTATATAACAAAGTATTGAGAAACTTTTGTTACTGACCAAATACTTATTTTCCACCCATAATTTGCAAATAAATTCATTAAAAATCCTACAATGTGATTTTCTGGAGAAAAATTTTCTCATTTTGTCTGTCATAGTTGACGTTGTACCTATGATGAAAATTACAGGCCTCTCTCATCTTTTTAAGTGGGAGAACTTGCACAATTGGTGGCTGACTAAATACTTTTTTCCCCACTGTACATTACTCTTACTTAGAGGCCATGCAATTCAGTGCTCATCTCGAAAACAAAAGCAATTTAGGGCAAAAGAGTCCATACTAACAAAGGAAATAGAAGGTCTAACAGAACAGACAGATAGCAATAAAAACTGTAACATAGAGGCTCAGAATAAATTAGAGGAAAAACAAAAAGAAATGGAGAAACTTATTCAAGAAAGATCAAGTGTAAATATTATAAAAATTAAGCAAACTGGATGGAATATGGGGAAAAAATGTACAAAAATTATTTTTTAATCTTCAACATAGGAATTCTAACAAAAATAATTTTATGAAACTGGTTACAATTGACGGAGTCACCCATGATTCACCAAATTTTATTTTGAAGGAGGAAACAAAGTACTTTAAACATATGTTTTCTTTTCAGTTGCCTCCATCTCCTCTAACTGAAGCTAATGTGTAGAGTTTTTTTTCTATTGATAATGTAAATTAACAGCCATACAGAAAGACTCATGTGAAGTTGAAATTACAGAGGAGGAACTTCTGGATGCAATTAAATACTTTAAGTCCGGGAAAACTCCAGGGTTGGATGGCATACCAGTCGAGGTATACCAAAACCTTTTTTGATATACTCAGAGGACCGTTATTAGCATGTTTTAACCACTCCTATGTAAATGGTAGATTATCAGACACTCAAGAAGAAGGTCTGATCTCATTATTACTGAAACAGGATACAAGTGGAAATATAAAGATCCAGTCCATTAAAAAAATTGGAGGCCCCTTACACTTCAGTGTTTTGTGATGCAAAAAATTCTAGCAAAATGTATAGCGCATAGAATTAAAAAGGTATTGTCGGACATTATTCATTCTAATCAGACAGGTTTTTTACATGGACGATACATTGGAGATAATATAAGGCAAGTACTGGAAACAATAGAACACTATGAAAAATCTGGGAAACCAGGCCTGCTATTCATAGCAGATTTGAAAACGCATTTGATAAAGTACGGCTGGGGTTTATATATAAATGCCTGGAGCATTTCAATTTTGGAGAATCTCTTATAAAATGGATCAAAATCATGTATAGTAACCCTAGGTGTAAAATAGTAAATAATGGCTATTTCTCAGAAAGTTTTAAACTGTCAAGAGGAGTGAAACAAGGTTGTCCACTATCGGCCTATCTATTTATTATGGCCATCGAGATGTTAGCTATTAAAATCAGATCCAACAATAATATCAAGGGATTAGAAATACAGGGCTAAAAACAAAGGTGTCATGTACGCTGATGATCATGTTTTCTTTTAAATCCACAACTAGAATCCCTCCACAGCCTCAATTTGGGTTACAACCAAATTATGACAAATGTACTATATTACGTATTGGATCAATAAAAAATAAAAATTGTACATTACCATGTAGTTTACCAATAAAATGGTATGATGGTGATGTGGATATACTCGGAATACATATCCCAAAGGAAATAAACGATCTCACTTCAATACATTTAATAGAAAGTTAGCAAAAATAGATAAGATCTTGCTACCATGGAAAGGTAAATACCTGTCTATTTGTGGAAAATTCACCCTGATTAACTCTTTAGTAATATCCCAGTTTACCTATTTGCTTATGGTCTTGCCTACGCCTAGCGAACAGTTTTTAAAATTATATGAGAAAAAAATTATTCTGTTTTATTTGGAACGGCAAGCCAGACAAAATTAAAAGGGCCTATTTATATAATGAATATGAATTCAGAGGACAGAAATTATTAAATATTAAAGCATTAGACCTATCACTAAAAGCTTCAGTCATACAAAAGTTATACTTAAATCTGAACTGGTTCTCTAGCAAGTTAGTAAGATTGTCTCCCCCAATGTTCAAGAATGGCCTTTTTCCCTTTATTCAGATTACAACCACTCATTCTCATTATCCTGTCTC
>JAGTTL010001021.1:17500-19612 GCA_036851935.1 Coregonus suidteri
ACACACACACAGACACACAGACAGGGAAAGATAATCACACACTCCTCTATAGTCAGGAAGTAGTCCTTACACACCTCGAAGTCCAGGTCATCTACCACTGAGATGGAGCCTACACACACACAGACACACAGACAGGGAAAGATAATCACACACTCCTCTATAGTCAGGGTAGTAGTCCTTACACACCTCGAAGTCCAGGTCATCTACCACTGAGATGGAGCCTACACACACACAGACACACAGACAGGGAAAGATAATCACACACTCCTCTATAGTCAGGAAGTAGTCCTTACACACCTCGAAGTCCAGGTCATCTACCACTGAGATGGAGCCTACACACACACACAGACACACAGACACACACACACACACACACACACACACACACACACACACACACACACACACACACACAGGGAAAGTCTTTAAGTACCTTGAAGTCAAGATAATCACACACTCCTTTACCCCCCCCTCCCGCGTTTTTCCCAACCGACCCTCTACTCACCCAGAGTTCTGTCCATCTGAACTTCCCCAGTTCGTTGCCAGCCCTGATGCTGTACGTGACCTCAGCGTTAGCCCCGATGTCATCACTAGTGGCCGACACTCGCAGGATCTCTGTTCCCATGGCAACGTCCTCGGGCACGGTGACGGTGTAGTAGTCCGCCTCTGGAACACCGGGGGGTTGTCGTTGACGTCCAACACCACTACTGTCAGATCCACCTTTTAGGAACAAGAACAACACACAAAACACACACACAAACATACAGTTGAAGTCGGAAGTAAACTAGATTGGGAAGTTTTACATACACTTAGATTGGAGTCAATAAAACTTGTTTTTCAACCACTCCACAAATTTCTTGTAAACAAACTATAGTTTTGGCAAGTCGGTTAGGACATCTACTTTGTGCATGACACAAAGTAATTTTTCCAACAATTGTTTACAGACAGATTATTTCACATATAATTCACTGTATCACAATTCCAGTGGGTCAGAAGTTTACATACACTAAGTTGACCGTGCTCTTTAAACAGCTTGGAAAATTCCAGAAAATGATGTCATGGCTTTAGAAGGTTCTGATAGGCTAATTGTGTGTGTTTTTAGCCTGTCCTTTAATTGAGGATTTCACTATTTATTATCTGTTATTGATATATTTATATATTTATTATTGATCTATTTTATTGATCTATTTAATATCTTATTGATCAAAAGCAACCTGCCTACACATAGTTTGAAGTACAATACCAACCTACAGTAGCTATTGTAGTAGGTCAAAGCTGTGTGCTGGAAACCTTGGTGGAGCATGGGTGGAGTAGGCGTTGTGGTGCTCGTGTGAATTTCCTTTTCTTTTTAGGCTTCAGACCAATGCTCTCCCTTAAAACATACGTTTTTTTGTTTTTAATTTCCATGGTTTTTACCCCGGGAGGGGATTACGCAACATTATTATACAACATTATAATTAAGCAATAAGGCCAGAGGGGGTGTGGTATATGGCCAATATACCACGGCTAAGGGCTGTTCAACATCACAACCTTGTTTAGTATTATCTAGTCCAAATAGGGCATGATTCCACTATTTGTATCGGTTTTTCCCACTATATTTGAATCACTTTCAATGGGGGACTTTTGTTTTGAAGGCGAACCGCAAAATTCCACTATTGTGGCTAATCCTTATTGTGGCTAGCTTCACACAGTTGTGCATGGGCCAAAATATATCCAACACATGGCAGAGTTGTTAGTTTGACACACGTGGATTAAAAATGCCAAGAAGACAGGAGAAGGAGCATATGGTGTCCACAGATCGATTTATAAGTGAAAATATCAGCCGGAACTGGTACCAGATCCATGCAGGTCCCCTAAACAAATAAATTTACGTCTAAAAGGTTGAATGAAACAATGGTCGAAATATGTCCTCCAGGAGATGAACCTACAATGTTCTGATCCACAGACCAAGAACGCCAACCATTACACTATGAATGCCCTGTTCTGAAAAACCGTGACTTCGACAGACCATTTAAAATGTCTGGAAGCGTTTCGTTCCAACAACTGGACCTGTGGCTCCTATCAAATAACTGACCCGTGTTCTAGCCTAGAACTGACCTGTGAGGATAGCGC
>JAGTTL010001022.1:0-19609 GCA_036851935.1 Coregonus suidteri
AAACCGGTCTCCCCTTTAAGTTTTTATGAAGACTTTCTTTTCAGTAGGTCTTATGTTGAGTAGTCGGGGCCCGGGTTGTAAAGGTGAAGGGAAAAGGCTCGGGAGAAAACGAAAACCCTTCTGTCTCGCCAGGGTTCCCCTCTCTCCACGGGGGTTTCGCCTCTAACCCTGTTACGGGGCTGAGTCCTGCTTGCGGGTGTCTTTCATCCCGCCCAGGGGGTGCGTCATTTGATGGGTTTGAGTTCTGACGTGATCCCCTGTCGGGGTTTTGGGGCCCCCCCTTGGTTTGTGCGTGGTGGAGACCTCTTGGGTTTAACTCGCCCTTAATTAATAATAATTGGTCTTTGCGACGCTCTTATCCGAGCGACTTAAGGACTTTAGGGTTAGGCCACAAAAAGGCAAAACCGACAGATTTTTTTCTCTTAGGGGGCCCTGGGGGATTAGAACCGCGACCTTTCGGTTACGGCACAAAGCTTTTAAAACCACAAAGTTACCTCCCCCTTGTCTCGGATTGAAAATTTGGGGTTGAGGATACCCCCTTATGGTGCGGGGGCTGTGTTTTGGCAGGTGGTGGGTTATCCTTCCGTTTGGCCCTGCCGGGGGTTTCTTCGGATGGGGCCACAGTGTCTCCGGACCCTCCTTTCAGCCTCCAGTATTTTTGCTGCAGTAGTTTATGTGTCGGGGGCTGGGGGTTAGTTGGTTATACCCGGGGTACTTTCCCTGTTTACCATGTCCTGTGTGAATTTAGTATGCTCTTCTAAATTTTTCTTCTCCTTTCTCTCTGAGAACCTGAGGGCCCCCGGCCTACGTCCGGGCTACCGGCATGCTGACCCCTTGCTGTCCCCGTCCGCCGGCTTGCTGCTATTCCAGTTTCAACTGTTCTGCCTGGCGGTTAACGGAAACACCTACCTGTCCCAGACCTAGCTGTTTTCAACTCTTAATGATCGGCTATGAAAACCAACTAGCGAGACCTGAGGCCCTATGACCATACGTCGTGACGACCGGCCAGTGGTGACTACCGTGCTGTCCCCAGTCCGCTCTGGCCTTGAGCTGGCCTATTCCAGTTTTCAACCGTTTCTGCCTTTGCTGTTTATGGAATCCCCTAACTGTAACCCAGACCTGCTGTTTCAACATCTTAATGATCGGCTTATGAAAGCCAACTGAGATTTATTCCTGATTATTATTTGACCATGCTTGTCACTATTATGAACATTTTTTGAACACTTGGCATGGTTCTGTTATAATCTGCTCCACCCGGCACAGCCAGAAGAGGACTGGCCACCCCCTCATAGCCTGGTTCCTCTCTAGTGTACTTCTTCCTAGTGTTTTTTGGCCTTTCTAGGGAGTTTTTCCTAGCCACCCGTGCTTCTTCTACAACCTGCATTACTTAGCTGTTTGGGGTTTTAGGCTGGGTTTCTGTACAGCACTTCGAGATATTAGCTGTATGGTACGAAGGGCCTAATAAAATAAATTGATTGATTGATTGATATTGACTGCCTGTCCGTCACCAAGAGAGACACCATATACAAGCACTGGCTGTCCGTCCCAGAAGAGACACCATATGACTGGCTGTCCACCGGACCAGAGAGCTACCATATGACTGGCTGTCCGTCACCAGAGAGACACCATTAGTAATGACTGGCTGTCCCCCCCCCCCCCCCCGTCACCAGAGAGACACCATTAGTAATGACTGGCTGTCCGTCACCAGAGAGACAACCATTAGTAATGACTGCTGTCCGTCAGCACCAGAGAGACACCATTAGTAATGACTGGCTGTCCGTCACCTAGAGCGACACCATTAGTATAATGACTGTCTTGTCCGTCACCAAAGAGACAGCACCATTAGTAATGACTGGCTGTCCGTCACCCAGAGAGACACATTATTAATGACTGGCTGTCCGTCACCGGTAGAGACACCATTAGTAATGACGCTGGCTGTCCGTCACCTGAGAGAGACACCATTAGTAATGACTGGCTGTCCGTCACCAGAGAAGACACCATTAGTTAATGACTGGCTGTCCGTCACCAGAGAGACACCATTAGTAATGACTGGCTGTCCCTCACCAGAGGAGACACATTAGTAATGACTGGCTGTCCGTACCCAGAGAGACACTTTTAGTAAACTGGCTGTCCGTCACCAGAGAGACACCATATGACTGGCTGTCCGCCCAGCACCAGAGAGACACCATATGACCTGCTGTCCCGTCACCATAGAGATACCATATGGAATGGCTGTACCGTCACCAGAGAGACACCATATGACCATGGCTGTATTACACCAGAGAGATAACCATATGAACTGGCTGTCAATATCACCAGAGAGATACCATATGACTGGCTGTATTCCGTCACCATAGAGACACGAAATATACTGGCTGTCTGTTACGTCACGCAGAGAGACACCATAGGACTGGCTGTATGGTCATTACAGAGAAACACCATATGACTGGCTGTCCGTCCCAGAGAGATACCATATGGACTGGGCTGTCCGTACCACAGATAGATAACGATATGACTGGCTGAACCATGTCACCAGAAGAGATACCATATGACTGCTGTCCGTACACCAGAGCAGACATCCATATGACTGGCTGTCCGTCACCAGAGAGAGAACCCATATGACTGCTGTCCGTCACATTAGAGAGATACCAACACGCTTAACTGTCCGTCACCATAGAGACACCATTAGTAATGACTGGCTGCCGTCCACCAGAGAGACACCATTAGTAATATGACTGGCTGTCCGTCACCAGACAGACACCTTATTTTAACAACATGGCTGTCCGTCCACAAGAGCTGCAGACACCATTAGTAATACTGGCTGGCATGTCACCAGAGAGACACCATTAGTAATGAACTGGGCTGAACTCCGTCACCAGAGACACCATATGACTGGCTGTCCGTCACCAGAGAGACACACATGACTGGCTGTCCGTCACCAGAGATACCGTATGACTGGCTGTCCGTACACCACAGAGCATTAATATGACTGGCTGTCCCTATGCACCAGAGAGACACCATATGACTGGCTGTCCGTCACCATAGAGATTATCCCATATGACTGGCTGTCCCGTCACCAGGAGAGATACCATATGACTGCTGTCCGTTCATTAGAGAGATTACCATATAACTGGCTGTCCGTCACCAGAGACACCCATATTACTGGCTGTCCGTCACCAGTCAGAGACACCATATGACTGGCTGTCCGTACACCAGAGAGATACCATATGACTGGCTGTCCGTCACCAGAGAGAATAGCCATATGACTGGCTGTCCGTCACCAGAGAGATACCATATGACTGGCGAACCGTCACCAGAGAGACACAATATGACCTGGCTATTCCGTCACCAGGAGAGATACCATATGACTGGCTGTCTATCACCAGAGAGATAATATATGACTGGCTGTGATTCACATGGAGAGATACCATATGTAACTGGCTGTCCGTCACCAGAGAGATACCAAATGACTGGCTGTCCGTCACCAGAGAGACACCATATGACTGGCTGTCCGTCACCAGAGAGACACATTATATGACTGGCTGTCCGTACACCAGAGAGACACCATTAGTAATGACTGGCTGTCCGTCACCCAGAGACACCATTAGTAATGACTGGCTGTACACCATTAGAGACCATATGACTGGCTGTCCGTCACCAGAGAGACAACCATATGACTGGCTGTCCGTCACCAGAGAGATACCATATGACTGGCTTGTCTGTCACCAGAGAGACACCATATGACTGGCTGTCCGTCACCAGAGAGATACCATATGACTGGCTGTCCGTCACCAGAGAGACACCATTAGTAATGACTGGCTGTCCGTCACCAGAGAGACACCATTAGTAATGACTGGCTGTCCGTCACCAGAGAGACACCATTAGTAATGACTGGCTGTCCGTCACCAGAGAGACACCATTAGTAATACTGGCAGTCCGTCACCAGAGAGACACCATTAGTAATGACTGGCTGTCCGTCACCAGAGAGACACCATATGACTGGCTGTCCGTCACCAGAGAGACACCATATGACTGGCTGTCCGTCACCAGAGAGATACCGTAATGACTGGCGTCCGTCACCAGAGAGACCAACCATATGACTGGCTGTCCGTCACCAGAGAGACACCATATGACTGGCTGTCTGTCACCAGAGAGATACCATATGACTGGCTGTCCGTCACACAGAGAGATACCATATGACTGGACTGTCCGTCACCAGAGAGATACCATATACTGGCTGTCCGTCACCAGAGAGATATTACCATCCCATGACCAGAGAGATACCATATGACTGGCTGTCCGTCCCAGAGAATAATATATGACCTGGCAGTCGTCACCAGAGGAGATACCTTTTTGACTGCTGTCCGTCACCATAGAGATACCCATATGACTGGCTGTCCCGTCACCATAGATGAACACCATATGCTGGCTGTTCCGTCCACCAGAGAGATACCATATACTGACTGTCTGTCACCAGTGAGATAGCCATATTGACTGCTGACGTCACCAATAGATACTGTCTGAAGGGCTTCCGTCCACCAGAGAGATACCAAATGACTGGCTGTCCGTCACCAAAGAGATCACTGTTATTACTGCTGTCCGTCACACAAGAGGAGATGACCATTAGTAATGACTGGCTGTCCGTCACCAGAAGAGATTACCAAGAGTATTGCTTGGTTCCGTCACCAGAGAGACACCTAATGACCTTTGGGCTGTCCGTCACCATAGGAGACACCATATTGGCTGTTCACCAAGAGACACCTATGACTTGTCTGTCCGTCACCAGAGATACACCATATGGACTGGCTGTCTGTCCACGTCACAAGAGACACACCACTGCTGTCCGTCACCACTGAGATTCCATATCACTGCTGTTCCGGCACCAGTACAACACCATATGAACTAGGCTGTCCCCGTCACCAGAGAGCAACCATATGAATGGCTTGTCCGTCACCAGAGGAGATACCATATGACTGGCTTGTCTGTCACCAGAGAGACAGGACCATATGACTGGCTGTCCTTCAACCAGAGAGACTACCATATGACATGCATGTCCGTCACCAGCAAGATACCATATGACAGGGCTGTCAGTCACCCAAGAGATACCATATGACTGGCTGGCGGCTCACCAAGAAATACCATATGAGGGGCTTTTCTGATTACCGCAGGTGACCTACACACTTTTTTAAGAAAGAGATTGTCCAGCGCAACAACATGAAGACAGGGGCAGCATATAAGTCAATACCAGAAGCATATTATTGGCTGTTCTGTCACGAGATGGAATTCCATAGTGACCATGGCGATTCCTAATAAATTCTCTCTGAGGCCAATTGTTCTATAGATTTTAGGTTGACCTATCACATTGTCCAAAAGATATGTCTGTTATAGGCTCCGGTCTCCAGTAAAATCTTGTGCATGATCAATACCAGTGTTGGGGCTTTGACTCATCTAAAAAGACAAGATTCCATCTTGTCAGGCGATTGGGTCAGGCGAGGATGCTAAGATACACCCGCTTACGCCATGAATCGTTCTGTCGTAGTCCGCTATCCAACTCTAGAGCTTGGTCTGAGGTGGCCCTTAGGCTCCACCCACTTTGTCCGGGAACACTTTGTATTTCCACACGATGTCAAGAGGTCCTCATGACTCAGCCTTGTCAGCAGGTGGCTAGGACACACACACAGCACACATTTCTCTCATCACTTCTAACTCTCCGAGTTCTTACCTGAGGACAACACAACACATCCTCTTCACACAGACTGAACATCTGACGACAGAGAACCCGACTCAGAGCCATCCTGATAAACACTAGCCAGGAGGTGACCACACCTCTGGTCATCAGACCATAAGAAGATCATCACCATACACAGACACAACATACTCTTCCATTTATTGTATAAATGTCAGCACACAATGTTTACCCGGCCAGAGCCAATATAACATCCTGGTGATCTGAGCGAACGGGATATAGCCCACGTCAGAACCAATCAGAAGATCTGACCTAACTGAATGGTAAACCGCCTTCATATTAATACAATTATCCCCATGTCATCACCAAAGTTTAGGGGCTCTTCTGTCCGACTCCCTAACGAGGTTGACGAACTATGTAGCAGTCACACGATATCGTAGGTGTGAGATAAAATGCCTGAAAGCAGTTCAATCGGCCACGAGTGTCTAATAGTCTCACTTTAATCTCCGTCCGCCTAAACTTGTTTATCACAATTTAAGGTTCAGTCACACCGAAGCAGTTCAATGTCGGGGTTCAGCCAGTCAGTCTCCTCCGATATCGGGGTGCCGCTGCAGACCAGGTGAAGGTGGCCGCTTGACCTTTTGTCAGGATTCTTGTCCCATCCAGTTTTTTCTCCAGCTGTTTTTTTTTTCGCTGCAGCATTTTTTTCATTGTTTTAGCCACTTACGTTAGCATTTTTTTCACAGCGATCAACATTTCGGTGGTTTTTTTTAGCTCAGAACTTTTAGAGCACTTATTTTTTAACGCCAAGGTTTTGGTTTTTTCGATTTTTTTTTTTTACACAAAAGTGTATGCACGTTTGGGAATTTTCCATGATTAAGTCGCTTTAGCGTATGTAGCGATCACAAGATGGCATATTGGCGTTATTGATAGCTATCAGCCAAGAACAACCTCAGTCCAGAGCACGAATGTTTGTAACCCAAGGTTATGTAATTCTAATCCCTCACAACCGAAAAACAGAAAATAGGTTGCACAGCATTGCAACATAGACTCCTGCCGCCAGAGTCTTAGTTCTGCAAAACGGCATATCACTATTATGGATAGCTTATAAGTCCAAAAGCACACAACACAGAGCATCCCAAATGCAGGTAATGTCTTTGAGAATGTGAAAAACCTAAGTTTACAAATTAAAGGCCATAGAGAATATATTGCACACATCATGTCGCAACATGACTGAGCTAGCCGCCAAACGATCTAGGCCATTTTCAAGCCGACTTTAGTCCCGAATTTGACGAAAGCGCGTAAGGCTTCACATCAGACACCGTGAAACACTGATAACTGCTGTTGCCATTATCGTGATATAATTGATTACAGACAGGCTAAGAAGCACTTCCCTTTCTGATTTTTCCGTTTGGCAGTGCGTCGCCAAATATCGCCCATATTTGAACAACTTTTAGCCGTATTTGCATTAGACTGGCTGTCCGTCACCAGACGAGGAGTCACTATAACTTGGCTGTCCCGTCACCAGAGTGATTTATAGGACTGGCTGTCCGTCACCAGAGAAAAACCATATGACTGGCTGTCCGTCACCAGAAGATACCATAGGACCGAGCTGTCGTCGAGAGACAACCATAGTCGACCTGGCTGTCCGCAGCCAGTCCATCCATATGACTGGCTGTCGTCACCAATGATCCAATGACTGAGGTCCCAGAAGAGATACCTATGGCTGCTGTCCGTCACCAGAGAGATTACCATATGATGGCTTGTCCGTCACCAGAGAGATACCATATGACTGGCTGTCCGTCACCAGAGAGACCCATAAGACTGGCTGGTCCGCACACGAGAGCATACAATGACTGACTAGTCGTCAACACTGAGAGGACACGACGGTTAGCTTATACCTGACAAAAGGTACTTCATAATGTATTCGGCTGGCATTCCGTCAGTTCAGAAGATGACTCCCTAAACCATATAGCACTGACTCAGCTTAGAGGGCTTTCAGTGCCGTCATCCAGAAATGACCACGTAGAAGATGACTCAATCCATGAAGACACGCTCTTGAAGGCATTGGATACGTCAACAGAGAAAAGTGTGAAAAGCATGTTCAATACAAATTATGACCAAGGCTGCCAATCGTCGGAACTTCCCCCTACAGTCCTTTGAGTTTCATCCCTCACAAACTCGTCACAGCACAACACAACCCCCCCCCCTAAATATAACCTAATGTTCCAGTTAGTCCCCCGCGCTCCCCCCCTACCAAGGCCCTGGATGAATCCGAGCAAGATCTCACGGAACTAACACACCGTATCATATGCGCACCGCGCCATCCCCGCATCACCTCACTCAATCCAACTACTGTCCCCTCTCGACTTCCGGCATCCAAGATTCTTTGGTTAATCCCGCGTCTTCCCTGCAGATGTCTGAGACGACCTCACAGGACGAAGCCATGTTCTCAGAATTTTAGATATGATACATATGGACTAGACTGCTCCGAGATACCAACCTGAGAGGATACTGTTATCAAGCTGAACACATTGCAGTCATTTGACAGGTACATTGAGAACATAAGGCAGTGCCTTGCGCACTAGAACAAACAAAGAATTGGGTGGAACGTATAAGTTAAGATTGCGGAACACTCGTTTAGAATGATCCGTAATGGGTCATCGAGAATTTTAATTGCCGAATATGAGCATCAGCGGTTATCCTGTACTCATGTAATTCCACTGCTGGTACAGTGAAAGAATGGCGGATAATGTCTCTACAGAAGCCCCCTCAGGGGGTCCCGGCATACTGACCTGTGTTTGTGCCCGATTTGATTTGATCTTTGGATCAATGGGGAAAATCCCCCAAGGTATGTAATTGTGAGGTGTCACTCTGTTGAATTTATTTTAAATTAATAAGAAACTTGAACCCCAAATTGAATGACCCCCGGCCCATGAAACAGTCAGTTAGCCTAGTCAGTAAGTGACATAAAAACACACTCCTGACATAAGGTTTTACTTTTTGAACAGATGATATTTAACACATGACGTGGAGTTTTTTAGTTTTTTGTTGAGGTTTTTTAGTTCTTTAGAGGTTATAAGGAGTCTCCGCAGTTGAGTGTGAGAGTGGGAATGGGGGGGTCCGCCCACTTCCATATTCCTCTCCCTCAATCTCCCATCTGCTCCCTCTCCCTGTGTTGGTGGGGGGGGGGGAGGAAAGTGAAGACACCCCCCCAGCTCCCCACATGGCAGAGCCCATTTTGTCAGGTGTGGTTAAGCATTATCTGTTTTAGGCAGCGGTTTGGGATGATGGGGACCCGGTGACCACCACCCAACCAAACACCTCAAGACCTCATTCTTGCCTCCCTCTGGCATCCCCTCTTTGGGGGTTCAGGCTAGCCTCAATAATCAACCGATCTTCCTTCCCTCCCAAATAATAAGGACAAGCCGTGGGGGGGGGGGGGTCGGCGGGTGGGGGGGGGTGGGGGGGTGGGGGTGTGTGGGTCCCGGGGGGTGGGGGGGGTGTCGTTGTTGGCGGTGGTTTTTGGGCGTATGCGTGCCGGGGGGTGTGTGGCATTTGCGGGGGGGGGGGATGTGGGGGGGGACCGCTGGGGGGGGGGGTGGCAAGCGCAGTGTGGGGTGGGGGGGGCCTACAGTTTGTGGGGGCGGGGCATGGGTGGCTGGTGTCACTGTGTCCGCATTTGGGTGGGGGCGTTCGCGGGGTCGGAGGCAACTCGGGGGGGGCGGGCCGGGGGCTGGGTGCAAAAGTGTCATGTTCTGGGGGGGCTGCTTCTCGGGGTGGGGTGGGGCGGAAAAGCGTGCAGGGCTGGGGGTGCTGAATGGGCTCAGCTGGGGGGTGTAATCATGAGGTTGTGGCAAGCCTGCAGGGGGGGGGGGGGAGGGGTGTAAACAATGCCGGGGCGTGGCATAAGGCATGTGGGGGGGTCCGGGTGCTCTGGGGTTGTGTCGTGGTTTGCCAATTCGGTGGCGCGTCTCGTGTGGTGTGATGTTGGGGGCGGGCGGTTCGGGGTCGGGGTGGGGGCCGGTGGGCGTGGGGGCAGGGTGGTCGAGCAGGGGGGGCGGTGTTTGGGGGGTGGGGGTGGGGGGGCTGGCGTAGGGCATGGTGGCGTCCAGGGGTCGGGGGGGGGGGGCAGCGGGGGCGGTGCGGGGGGCACACGTGCAAGGTGGTGGGGGTTCGGGGCGGGGGGGCGGTCGGTGTGCGCGGGCGGGGGTGCATCAGCAGGGGTCATCCGGTCGGGGGGGGGGGGGGGGGGGGGGGCGGGGGGGATGGGGGGGGGGGCTGGCGGGATGCGGCGCCAGCGTGGTGTGGGGCAAGGGTGTGGTCAGCTCGGGGGTGTTTTGGGGCTGGTTCGGTGTGGGTGGTGGGGGGGGCCATTTCTGTCTGTGAAGCAGCAACGGGGGTGGGGGGGGGGGCACGGCACGTTCTGGGGCGCAGGGGTGGTTCTGTCGGGTGGTCAGTGGTGGGGTCAGGTGCGCATGTCACGTGGGGGTGGGGGGGGGGCGGGGTGTGGGGGGGGGCGGTGGGCGGTCGGCTGGGGTGGGACCTGTGGTGGGGGGTCAGGGGGGGTGTCAGGGGCGCGTTTGGGGGCGCAAGCAAGCTTGGTCTCTTTGCTGGTTGTTGCGTGGGTGTTGGGTTGCTTTGGGGGGGGGCGGGGGGGCGTGGGTGGGGGGGGGGTTTTGCTGGGTTGGGCCTTGGGTCTCTCTAAGTGTGGTCGGTACTGGGGTGTCTGTTGGCGGCACAAGTGTCAGTCTGGTGGGGGCAGGGTCTGGGGGGTCGTGGGGGGCCGTGGCTTGGGGGTGTGTGTGGGTCGGGTGTGTGTGCAGCTGGGGGGTGGTGGGGGGCGGTTCGCTTGTTGTGTTGTCCTTTGGTTGTCGCTGGAACAGGGGGGGTGCGTTTGAACGGGGGGCGCGGTGCGTGGGCGGGGTTGGGTGGTTTGGTTTTGGGGCCTTGGCTCCTTGGATGGTATGGTGTTGGCGCGGTTGGGGTAGGTGGGGGTGTGTTGGGGGGCGTGTGCGGGCGGTGGGCCAGGGGGTGCGCGGGGGCGTGTGGGCGGGGAGCTGGTGCACCAGGGGGCGGGGCGGGCGTCCGTGGGGCACGGGGTCCCTTGGACTGGCGAGGGTGCGGCCACGGGCCTTGGTGGGGGGCAGGGGGGGGGGCAGGGTCAGGGGGTGGGGGCAGGGTCGGCGCGGTGGGGTCGTGTCAGTGGTACCGGGGGCCAAGAGCCAGGCGGGAGTGAGGGGGGGGGGTGCGGGGGTGGCAGGTCTGGGGGGGTCGGTCGGTGTGTGGCGGGGCGGGGTTCTTGGTACCCCCAGGGTGGGGTGTGGTAAGTGTGTGCGTGTGGCCGGGGCGGTGGGCGTGGGTGGGTGGTGGTCACGGGGCGCAGGGGGGGGGGGGGGGGCGCCACACGGCGCGGGGGTTGGGGGGGTTTTTGGGCTAGGTGCGGCAGGCAGTGGGGGGTGGGGGGTGTGGTCAGGGGGTGGGGGGGGGGGTCGGGTGTAGCACGGCGGGGTACAGGTCTGGGTGGTTGCATGTTGGGATTTGCTCGGGGCGGGAGGCTGGGGGTGTTTTGGGGTTGGGGGGTGGGTGGTGTTGTGGCGGGGGGGGCGGGGGGGGGGGGGGGGGGGGCGGGCCGGGTGGTGGTCACGCTGGGGGTGTTGTGGTTGCGTTGTCAAGGGCAAGGGTTGTAGGTCGGGTGTGCCTGGGCGGTGGCGGGTGCGGCCGGCGTGGGGGTGGGGGGGGGGGCGTGGGGGGGCAGGCAGGGGGGTGGGGGGCGTGGCGGTGGGGTCAGGTCACGGGGGGGGGGGGGTGCTGGGCTGGGGGGGCGAGAGGCGTTGCAATCGTGGCGCCGGCTTTGCAGGCTGGTTGCAGGGGGTGGGGGGGGGGGCCGTGATTGGTCTGGTGACGTGCAGGGTCGCTGGTGGGGCGGGGGGGTGCCGTTGGGGGGCAGTGTGGGTGCACGTGGGGCGGGGGGTGGGGGGGGGGTGGGGGGGGGGTTCGTTCTTGTTGCATCGGCGGCGCGGGGGTGGGGGGGGGCACCGGGGCGGGCGGGGGCGGGGGCAACGTTTTTGGGGGGGGCGGGGGGTGGGGGTTTTTGTTCTCGTGGTTGTCACGGGGTGCGTGGTGGGGGGGGGGTGGGGTGGGGTCGCGGGTGGGCGGGGGCGGGGGGGTCCGGGGCAGCGGTGCGTGGGTGGGGGGCGTGGGGGGGGGGGGTGCATGCTGGGGGGCGGGGGGGGGGGTCCGCATGGCCCGGCCCATCTGAGGGGGGACAGGGGCACTTTTGCAGGGCGGTGGCGGGGGGGCGTACAAAACCGTAATGGGGGGGGGGCGGGGGGCGGGCGGCAGACGGGGGGGGGGGGCTTCCAGGTGAAAGGCGCAGCGGGGCTATTGGGGGCCCGCAGGCGGGGGGGGCGGTGGGCAGGGGGGCGTTGGGGCGCATCTTAGCAGGGGGCGGCCTGGGTGCTCGGGGGGGGCGGTGGGTTGAGCAACGTAGGGTTTTTTTTAAGATGCCTGGGGCTAAAGGGTGCGTTTGACAGGGGGGGGGGGCGGGGCGCTACTGGGGTCCTGTTCTGGGCGGGGAAATTAGAACCCAGGCGACCTTTCGGTCACTGGCACTACGCTCTTAACCACTAAGCTACCTGCGGGGGGGGTGGGTGGGGGTTGGTGATAAGTGCCAGCAGGCACAAGAACTGCAAAACACTGCTGGGTTTTTCTACGGCCTTTAATAGTTTCTGGTGTGTGTCAAGAATGAATTCCACCACCCAAAGACGTCCAGGTGCCAACGGGGGACACGACCGTGGGAAAACATTAGAGGTTTCACACCACTGGCCAGCATGCCGCAGTTGGAACGATTTTTTACACCCCAGTGTGGGGGGTGGATCACGCCACCGGTAGACCTGTGACTACCATTCTGGAGGGAAAAACATATGTATCCCACTGTAGGCTGGGAATGGGGTGGTTGGCCCTGGAGGGGAAGGTGTGATGTGTCCCACTGTTATCTCGGCCAGATGGGATGTTGTCCCGCGGGGGGAAACATAATGTATCCCACTGTATCTGGGGGAGGGGGGGCGGTTGTCCGGGGACGCGAGGGGGAAAACAGATTGTATCCCACTGTATTCCCTGGGAATGGGGATTTGTCCCTGGAGGAAACAGATGTAATCCCACTGTATATTCTGGGAAAAAATGGGATGTTGTCCCTGGAGGGACAAACAGATGTGTCCACGTGGTATTCTGGGAAAGGGATTGTTGTCCCTGGTGCACAGCCGTGAGGAACCAGATGTATCACACTGGTATTGCTGGCGAATGGGGTGTTGTTGAGGGCAGGAACAGATATATCTCCACCATGACTTGGTGTGGCAGGAGTGGGGTGAGAATTGCTCTAACCCAAGCCAAAAAACTCTCTCGGAGCCAATGTGACAGGTAACTTGACCAAGGGCCAACTAATTACTATCCAACAAACTTAATACATAAACAAACTTAGGCACTTGACATTGGTTAATCAATATCGTCCTCCCATCTCTAGCGCCATTTTGGGGGGTTTCTTATTCTTATTAAGGGGAGCTTACAGCTGTGATAATGCTTTTCACACAGGTCAAAGGCTTCTCTTTGACGTTGGGCGCTCAGGGAGGGAACAACTGTTGAACAACTGCTGCTCGTGGTTGTTTGTGGGGGAAGTGGAGTGTCAGTGGTGTGTGGTGTGTGTGGTGTGTGTGTGTTGTGTGTTTTTTTGTGTGTGGTGTGTGTGTGGTGTGGGTGTGTGTGTTGGTGTGTGTGTGTGTGTTGGTGTGTGGTGATGTGTGTGTGTGGTGTGTTGCGGGTGTGGGTGTGTGCAGGTTGTGGTGTGTTGTGTGTGTTGTAGTGTGTGGGTGCGGTGTGTGTGTGTTTGTGGGTGTGTGTGTTGTGTGGGGGGTGTGCGTGTGTGTGTTGTGTGGTGTGTGTGTGTGTCGGTGTTGTGTTCGTTGTGTTGTGTGTGTTGGTGTGTTTGTGTCGGTGTGTGTGGAGTGTGTGAGGTGTGTGTGCCGAAGGTTGTGTGTGTGTGGCTGTGTGTGTGGGGTGGTGTTTGGTGTGTTGGTTGTGTGTGTGTTGTTGTGTGTGTGGTTGGGTGTTGTGTGGGGTGTGTGTGGTGTGTGTGGTGTGTGTAGTGGTGGTTGTGTGTGTGTGTTGTGTTGTTGGGGTATGGGTGGGTGGGTATTGGGGTGTATGTGTGTGTGGTGTGTGTGTGTGTGTGTTTGTGTTGTGTGTGTGTGTGGTGTGTGTTTGTGTGTGGTGTGGGTGTGTGTGTGTGTGTGTGTGGTGTGCAGTGTTGTGTGGGTCGTGGTGTGTGTGTGGTTGGTGTGTGGGCTGTGTGTGTGTGTCGGAATTGTTGTGTGTGCTGTGTTGGTGTGTGTGTGTTGTTGTGTGGTGTGTGTGTGTTTGTGTGTGCTGTGTGTGTTGTGTGTGTGTGTGTGTTTGGGTGTGTGTGTTGGTTTTTGTGTGTGTGTGTTGGGGGGTTGTGTGTGGTGTGGTGTGGTGTGTGTGTGTGTTGTTTGTGTTTGTGGTGTGTGTGTGTGTAGTGTGTGGGTGTGTGGTGTGGTGTGGTGTGGTGAGTGTGTGTGTGTGTGTGTTTGTGTGTGGGGTGTGGGTGGTGGGGTGTGTGTGTGTTGTGTGTGTGTGTGTGTGTGTGTGTGTGTGTTTGTGTGTGTGTGGTGTGTTTTGTGTGTGTATGTGTGTTGTGTGTGTGGTGTTTGTGTGTGTGGTGTGGTGTGTGGTTTGTCGTGTGTGTGTGTGTGTGTATGTTGTGTGTCGTGTGTGTGTGTTTTGTGTAGTGTGTGGTGTTGTTGGTGTGTTGTGTGGGGGTGTTGGTGTGTGGGGTGCTGTGTGGTGTTTGTGTGTGGTGCTGTGTGTGTGTTTTGTTGTGTGTGTATGTGGTGTGTGGTGTGTGTGTGTGTGTGTGTGTGTGTGTTGTTTTGATGTGTGTGTGTGTGTGTGTGTGTGGTGTGCTGTGTGTGTGTTTTGTGTATGTGTTGTTTGTGTGTGTGTGTGTGGGTTTGTTTGGTGTGTGTTGTGTGTGTGTGTGTGTTTGTGTGTGTAGTGTGTGTGTGGGGTGATGTTGTTGTGTGTAGTGTTTTGTGTGGGGGGTGTGTGTGTGTTGTGTGTGTGTGTGTGTGTGTGTGTGTTGTGTGTGGTGTTTGTGTGGTGTGTGTTTGTTGTGGGTAGTGTTTTTGTGTGTGTGTGCGTCCTGTTGTGTTGTGTGTGTGGTTGTGTGGTGTGTGTTTGTGTGGATGTGGTGTGTGGTGTGTGGTGGGTGTGTGTGTGTGTGTGGTGTGTGTGTGTGTGTGTGTGTGTGTGGTGTGTGTGTGTGTGTGTGGTGTGTGTTGTGTGTGTGATGTGGTGGTGTGGGCATTCCGACCATTGTAAGCTATTGGGAAATTATTAGGAGACATAGTGACACAACCAGGGGTAGAGGAAATCAACATAAAACAATGATTTTCTTGCCAGAAAGATGTAATTTTAGTAATATGCCAAATCCTGTTTTAAGGTACACATCCTTCAGTATATGAACCTGCACACATTCTCACGCATGTTATTTGTTTAATGTGTGGAAATAAATGAAGATTATTCGCCAAGATAGTTTTTGCTATACATTTATTTACACAAAACTTTTATAACACACACAATCGAGGTGAGGGGGACGTTGGAAATGTTTTTGGCAGTTAATCCTGTCTTCTGTTCTGTGGGTGGCACGTGTGGGGTGTGCATCTCAGTGCTTGAGGCGTCCACTGACAGAGCCCCCGTGGATTCGATTACAGGCTGTGCTTATCACTACTGGCCCGTGGATTGGGCAGTCCCATACGGGAAGGGCGTCACAATTGGCCCCAGGCGTACTCCGGGTTTGGCCGTGTCGTTCCGGGTTGTGGGCCGGTGGTCGTGCCGGTTTAGGGCCGGTGTCGCCCGGGGTTTGGTCCGGTTGTCGTCCGGGTTTGTATGGCCGGTGTAGGCCGTCATTGGAAAACTAAGGATTTGTTCTTGGAACTGACTTCGCCTACTTAAATAAAGGTAAAATTAAAAATAAATAAACAGGGGGACAAGGGTGGTCCTTGCCAGTCACTGGGAACAGACAATCCAGCTTTGGGATTGGGGAGAGGTTTTAGCGGGTTGGAATAGTGTAGAACCAATGAGTAGGTTTACTACGGGCAGCAGTGCAAATATCATGGTACAGCTATACGGACCACTCAATTCATTAAATAGTACTTTCCTAATGGCTAAGTTTTACAAACATATATTATGATAAATATAAGTCGAACCGCTTGTATCGTCGCTTGATGTAAATGGGTGAATATAAGTATAGCCAGTTATAGATGTATAGGGCTTAGCAGATAATAATAGAGACGATCAGTATTTAGCGCTGGCTAAAAGCGAAGGAATGGTAAAATATCTATTTGTTTACCAGGACACTCATTCAAACTATTTTGGATGAGTTGTGTGGTAGAACTGGGGTGGGGGGGGGGGGAGGGAGGGGGGGCGATATACCGTGGAGAGAACAAGTATTTGATACACTGCCCGATTTTGCTGGTTTTTCCTACTTAACAAAGCATGTGAGGTCTGACCATTTTTATCATAGGTACACTCAACTGTGAGAGATTGGGAATCTAAAACAAAAATCCAGCAACATCACCATTGTATGATTTTAGGAGATATCACAAATATCATGGATATAATTGAAACTAGTGGATATGTGGAAGCTTAATAATCCTGACCTAGTGTAAATCAGTGGCCCCCCCGTGGGGGGATCGTCTTGGACTACTTTCTTATGTCATGTCCTGCCGAGCTGATACACAATAAGAGTTTTAAAAAGTGTTGTGGAATAGGGGACCAGAATGCGGGTCGAGACCAGGTCAAATTAAAGTTGGCAATATTACATTACTCTTACAGAATTCCACATGGGCGGAGGATATAGTAAATGTAATCACCGATGGGCAGCCTATTAAATTACAACTTGTTTTTAAACTATTACGACCTTAGGATAAATTTACTTTTCCCTGTTTCCTGCATAATATAGGTACAGCTAGATCCCCTTATACACTTTTTAAATGTGCCTGATAGAGGCCGACACAATGCAATATTCCCTATTAAAACAAAAGAAGCATATTTAATATCAAAATAATCCATGATTTAAGAAAGGAAATAGAGGGACCTACAGTACAGATTAGATATGATAAAAACTTGTAACATAGAGGCCACCAGAATAGTTATAGGAAAACAAAAAGATACTGGAGAGCAGCTTATTCAACTTATTTGTATTTTTTCTTCAACATAGGAAAAATAGCCTATCCAGAAAATAATTTACTGGAAACTTTGTTTACTAGAAACGACCGGTCAACCATGATTTCACCAAAACAATATGTTTTGAAGGAGGAAACAAAGTACTTTAAAGCATATGTTTTCCTTTCATCCTCCTCCATCTCCTACTGACTGAAGTTAATTGTAGGATTTTTTTGGCCTATTAATAATGTAAAATTAAACAAGCTGTAAAGAAAGGACTAATGTGTAAGCCAAATTACAGATGGAGGAAACTT
Source organism: Coregonus suidteri (assembly GCA_036851935.1). NCBI lineage: Eukaryota > Metazoa > Chordata > Actinopteri > Salmoniformes > Salmonidae > Coregonus > Coregonus suidteri. Next base: position 17,242 of record JAGTTL010001022.1, read on the forward strand.
CTTGACACAATTTACAGCCGTTAACATCAAAGGGACAACCTCCAAGTGCTTGGGATTGCATACCAGTTGTATGTAATTCCAACCATTTTTTGATATACTCAGAGGAACATTATTAGCATGTTTTAACCACTACCTATAACAATGTTTAGATTATGTATACCTAAATACTTCGCACTAAGAAAGGTCCTTATCTCGAATTATTTACTGAAAGCAGGATCCAAGTGGTAAAATATTTGAAGAATCCAGTCCATTAAACCAATTGGATTTGCTTCTCGTACAACCTTTGAGTGTTGTGATGCAAAAAAATATCTAGCACTAATGCTCTAGAATTAAACAAGGTATAGTCCCCTGTAGCTCAGGATTTGTAGAGGCATGCGCTCTTGCAGACGCCAGGGTGGTGTGTTTCGACTATTGGGCGGCCCAGTATGACAACTAATAATGTATCGCCACTAACTCCTGTAAGTCGCTCCTGGATAAGAGCTTCTAACTGAAAATGTGACATTCATATAAGAATTCATTGTAGTCGAACACTATGATAAAATCTATGAAACCAGGCACTGATAGTTTCATAGGCTGACTTTGAAAAAAAAAAAGGCTTTTTATACAAGTAACGCCTGGAATTTTATATATCTATCCCTGAATATTTTCCTATTTTGGAGACATTCTCTTGATACAATGGGTTAAAGTTATGTTATTGTAGACCTTAGGTGTAAAATACGTGAATAAGGCTACTATCTCATGAAAAGTTAGTTATACTGTCAAGAGGAGTATATAACTAAGGTTGTCCACTATCGTCAATATTCTAGTCATTATGGTCCATGCCGAATGTTTAGCATTTAAAATCATATCCATCAATTAATATTCATGGGCCTAGAAATCCAGGGCTTAAAAACAACGTGTGCTTGTAACAACTATGTGATTCACGGATGTTTTTCTTTAAATCCACAATTTGGATCCTCTGCCCAGACGCCTCAATAGGTGATTATAGATAGCTTTTTTCTAACCTCTAGTCTGGTATTACTAACCGCAAATTATGATAAGTGTACTATATTGTACGTAATTGGATCACTGAATATATATCGACTTTTACATTACACAGTGTAGGTTTAGCCCATAAATGGTCTGTACTTGTAGATGGGAACATACTCGGGTATTCATATCCCGGAAAGAAAAGAAATGATCTCATATAATTCATTTTAATAGAAAGTTTGCAAAAATAGATAAGTATCTTGCTACCATGGAAAAGGACAACACCTGTCCATTGGTGGAAACATACCCCTGATTAAATCTTAGTTCAATACCCGTTCTACCTATTTGCTCATGGTCTTGCTCCTACACCAAACGAAATTTTTTTAAAGATATGAAGCAGAAAGAATCAACAAACTACTACTATAAAAACAAACACAATAACATTCATACAAACTTTAACTATCAACAATCTAAACTATAAACACAGAGCTATCACAAATAATCTATCAAAAAACAAATACATAAACAAACTAAAACTAAAAAAAAAACTAATGCTTAAACAAACTAATACTTCAACAAAAAATACTATCAACAAACTAATACTACAAAAAACAAATTATATAAACAAACTAATAAATACAAAAAATACATCAAAAAACTAATTCTATCAAAAAATAATACATCAAAAAAAAATTACTGTAAACATTAGTCATTAAGCAACGCTCTTATCCAGTGATTTACCAATTGGTGCAACCACCCTATAGCAGGGGAAACCCTACAAATTTTTAATTTTTTCGGGGGGGGTGAAGGATTCTTTACCTTCCCAGGTTTTCCTTAAAGAGGTGGGGTTTCAAAGCTCCGGAAAGGGGGTGAGGACTCCGCTGCCGGTGCCGTGGGGGGTTTTTTTCCATCATTGGGGTGCCAGAGCAGCGAAAAGTTTTGACTGGGTGAGCGGGGGAACTATGCTTCGCAGAGGGAAGGGGGGGCCAGCAGGCCAAAAGGGGGATGAACGCAATGCCCCGTTTGGGGTGTGGGGATCAGAGCCTGAAGGGACGGGGTGCCGTTCCCCCCACAGCTCCATAGGCAAGCACCAGGTCTTGTAACAAGGGGCTTCAAAGGAAGCCGTGGGTTGGGAGGAGCAGGGTGACGGAGAGAACTTGGGAAGGTTGACACCCGCGGTCGGGATTGGATGAGTTTAGGGGTTTTTAAGGCAAGGGAGGGAGCCAGCCAACACGAGTTGCAGTTCCCGAGGGGGATGACAAGGCCTGGATTTGGGGGCCCGGCCGCTTTGTGTAAGGGAGGGGGGTACTCTCCGAATGTTGTAGAGCATGAACCTACAGGATCGGGTCACCCCCCCTTTATGTTAGGGAGAACGAAGGGTGTGTCCAGGGGCACGCCC
>JAGTTL010001023.1:0-19524 GCA_036851935.1 Coregonus suidteri
TTTTTCAGGTGTATTAGGGGGTACCATTTTCTGCCCATGGCATGAACCAATCGAGGCCCCCGGACTGTGGATGGTGGGCGGCGCTCGGGGGAGCTGGGAGCGCACACTCCTCTGCAGCGTGCCATACGTGGGCAAAAGACGAGGGGCCCACCCACCGCAGTGAGGGCCGTGTAGCCCCTGGAGATCGAGTCGGCTTAACCAGAACCTGCCCCTCCCGCCTCCCTGCCGGAAGCTGGGTCGGGGGGGTTTTGGGGGCCCTTTTTAAAGTCCTGGGGAGTTTGAACGGGGGTGAGTTACGGGTTGGAACTCCTATTGATTAAAAAAATTTTAACCCCCTCGTTCCATGTTTCCTCTCCTCAGGGGGGTGGTATGGCCCACTCCAGGACTTTGAGTTTGAGGACTCCTAAACCCCGTTGGACATCGGGGGCTCCGGCGTACACGGAGGCCCATCCTTGTTTCGAACGCCGGGGGGGGGCCCTTCATATCTCGTGGGTGGGGGGGGGTACGGTCCGGGGGAGGGGTTTTGGGGGTCCCAAGGGGGACAATTGGACCATCCCTGCGCCGAGTTCCATCGGGTCATCCTGCTCCCCTCTCCCGCTCCGGGTCGTCCCGACCCCGGGGCGGCGCACGGGTGGGGCCCCGGTCAAGGGGGGGGGTCTGTCAGGGGTTTTGGCCCAGGCTGCTCCTCTTCCTTTTCGGGCGGCTTCCCGGTCCCTCGTCTCCGGAGTACTACTGACCCTTCTTTTTTCTTGTCAGACTGCCTTGATGGTATATTTTCTCTGGTTGGGTTTTTTCCCAGAGTTTTGCACTGCTGCGCTTTCTTGTATTTTCGCACTGTATTTGTGGTAATTGTTTTGCGCCACCCCCGGGGGGGTTGGCGTCTAAATTTTTGTTCACGTGTGTTTCAACTTTTCTAAGTGGTTGAATCCCTGGTTCCTGCGCTTGATTCCTTCCCTCATCTACACCACCACTCTGACAAAACCCCAGCCAAATTGAGTCCAAAAATTTTTTTAAAACAACAAAACATGAGAAAACTTTGCTTTTTTTTGTTTTTTTTTTTGCAATTAGGGTGTGCAGGTGAATCGTAGTCGGGCGTACGTTAATTTGGGAGAAGCCAAATTTTACATTTGCTCAGTACTTATTTTTCTGAGGAAAATGTACAAGTCTGCTTTTTAAAAAAATAAGCAGAGGTTTTTTCCCACTTGGCTGTTGACGAATATTCCAGGGTTAGTTTTTTTGGGCCCCAAATGTGTCCCATTTTTTGTGGATTGGGGGGGTAAACCCCTTTGGGTTCCAAATTTTGGGAGAAGTTTGCCAGAGCTAAGGTGATGTTTAAAGTTTTTAAAGGGTAAGAAAGGGGGGAATTTGTGGTCGGGGGAAAAAATTTTTTATCATTTCATTGAGGATACCAAAAACACATCGGGCCCTTTTTGGTTTGGGGGGTTTGTTTTTTGTCCTGTAGTTCTTTTAATGAATTGGAAATCCAGTGGGGTCTTCTAGTCTTTAATAGTTTTTTTCAAGATTTTGTACTTGGGTTTTAAAATAATGTTTTTGCTGTTTGTTCTTTTGTTTTTAGGGCCAAAAATATTTGGGCAAGTGGTTTACCCAAATTTTCTCCGTTTTGGGGTAGATAACTCTTGTAGTTTTTTTTTGTTTAGTGTTTTTCCCCCTTTTTTCCCGGAAATGGTTAGAGTCTATGGTTTTTTCCCTTTACATTGAAAGATTTCGACGCACTGTCCCCTTTTTTTCCGTAGTGTTTTTTCGATTGTTTTAGTGATTCACCCTAGTGAAGGGGTAAAGCTCAAAGGGTTTTTTTGGGTCTCTAGTTTTTTGGGTTTGGGTGTTTCCCCAATTTCTTTCTCAAAGGTTTTTTCATTTTTCATCGAACCATTTTTTCATCGTTGTTAATTTTTTTCGGTTTTCTGTTTGACATTTTTTTTGATTTGTAGGGGGAAACTGGGGGGTTTTAAAAATACTGTTTAGGTTTTCTTTCTGCCCAAATTTAAAACCCCTTTTCCCATTACAGTTTAAAATTTTTTTTAAAGGGAAATTGTCTAAAAGGGGGTTGAATTTTTTTGTTGCCTAATTGTTTTTTTATAGGTTTTTTAAAACTACTTTCCCCTTTTATAAAAAAATTTTTATTTCCCTTAAAAAGTATTAAAATTATTTGCTTTTATGATTAAAAATTTCTCTGTTCGGGAGACTGTGATTTTTTGTTTTGATCTGATAGGGGGTCAGGTTGGCGGTTTTAAACGCTTTTAAAGACTCTGGATTACGGTCATTTTGATAAAGTATCTACAGGGGGCTACTGCCTAGAGATGAGCTATAGGGGTACGTAACGTAGGGACCCCCTTTACGCCTACCATTTTACGTGTAAAATACCCCGCCCGGCGACAGAGCTTTTCAGGAGTTGTGACCCCCTTTTTTTTTGGTTATTTTTTCGTAGGTTTGCCTAGGGGGCAAAGGGGGGAGGGAATGCTGTCCCCCCAGGTATGTGTTTGGGCCCCCTGTGTGTGAGGGTTGGGCAGGTTTTTTGTCCAAATTTTGGCATTTTTGGGACAACAAAAACTTACATGTCCCTGGGCCCCGGAAATTTTTGATTTCCCCCTCCAGGAGTAGAAACCCCGTCTTCATTAAAGTATGGGGGTTCTAGTGGGGGGAATAGTTTAACACAGGAGGGCATTTTTTTCTGTTGAGGGTCATATCCTTTTGGGAAATTTTTTAGCCAAATGTAAAAAGGTTTCCCTTTTTTTGTTAATTGAATGGAGTGAGTTAGGTCTGCCCTATAAACCCAAATTTAAAATACCCCTGAGTCCATTCCCTGGTTAAACACACCTGGGGTTTCCTTCTCTTTAGGCCAAAGGGGAGATGAAACCCCAGGCCCCCTTTAAAATTCCCGGATGAATAGTAAGGCTTTGTGTTCCTAAAAATGTCCCTGTTGTTAGGCATTTGGTTTGGCCTCAGACCAGTAAGTGTGAAGGCCCTGCTGAAAATCTTTCCTGCCATTTCTTGGGGCTAGGTAAAGTGGGCCCCGTGTGCCTGATCACAGCCCCGGGCGTAGTGTGACTTTCATGTTGCGGCCCTCTTTGCGGGGGTGGGGGGGATGGGGGGCAGGGGGGGCATAGGTTTGATCTGAGGGGGGGTAAATGGGTTTGGGTGGTTAAATTTGGGGGGGGGGGGTTTTATTTGGGTTGGGGGTTTGGGGGGGAAAGGGGTGTGGTTGGGGGTGGGTGTGGGCTGGGTGTAGGTAAGTCTCGGCGTGGGTCCCCTAAATTTTTAGGGGCCCCCTCTCTCTCTCTCTCTCTTTTCTCTCTCTCTCCGCTCTCTCTCTCTCCTCTTTTCTCTCCTCTCTTCCTCTCTCTCTCTCTTTCTCTTCTCCTGTGGTTGGGGTTCATGAAAAAAGTAAAATTTTGGGGTAGGGGTAAAAACTATGGGAAAATTTTTAAAGGGGTGCGTTGGGTTTCCGGGTTTCTCTTTTATTCGAAATCCTTGACAAGATTGTAAATTGGGGAATCTGCCTCCCTTTTTTTTTTCGGATGATCCCAAATCCGGAAAGAGCTTAGTCGTTTTTGGGAAATTTGCTAGCGGGTTTTGTGTACTGTCGGCAGGGGTTTTTAGGCAAAATGCCGGGTTTAAGGGATGTTTTTTCGTTTCCGGGGGGGCAAGTGTTCCCTTTTTTCTGAACAACATTGGCAAAAGTTTTAAAAATTTCCCTTTTAAAGTGAAAGGCCCTGGGGAGGGGCCACCCCAGGGGTTTTCAAGCCCCAGGGTGTCTGTGGTGCTTTGATTGGGGGGGGATTTGGGGCATTTAAAAACTTTGCGTGCCCAAAATAAAGGGCCCTAGGGCAAGGGTGAGGGTACAAGTGCCAATGGGGGAAAAAACGAGGTCAACGTGCAGGGGGCCATTTAGACGCAGGGAGCATAGGCGGGGCCCCAGGCATGCTAATTTATGGTGGGTAGTACTGGGTTTCCTAGTCATGCTTTTGGGGTTTGGGTAAATGAGGCTGGGCCCTAGTCTTTATTAGAGATGGGGGTGTAAAATTGAGCTGGGTCTAGTCGGGGTAGGGGATGGTGGGTAGATGAGGGGGGCCCTTAGCCCATTTTTTCTATTGGTAAGGAGAGTATGGGGGGAAAGGGTGACAAAGGGGGGGGGAAAGGGGGGTTTTGGTAAAACAGAAGGGGAAATAAGGGGAAAAATAAAGGAGGGGGGAGGGGAGGGGCCGGGTGTGGTAAAAGGCCCCAAAAAGGAAAACCCTTTTGCCGGGTGCTGGCGGGGGCGGCCCGCCTGAGAAAAAAGGGCAGGGGGGTTGGGATGGAGATGAGGAGGAGGATGGTGATTCTGAGGAAGGGGACGATGAGGGGGTTTTTCTTTTTCGGGACTCCTCCTTTTATGGTCCAGACCTTGGCCCCACCCCCCCCCAGTCGGGCCCAAGGGGGTCAAAGTACACGGTGGGGAATTTGTAAAAGGGTTCCTAATGGACAAAGGGGAAAAAGATTAACTTGAAGCTTTTTTTTGGGATCCGTAAAAGTTTGTAAAAATCGGGTAAAAACACGCTATAAAAACTTATTTTGTGTTGGTGAGGGGCGGGGGGTGGGAGGGGTTTCCAATGGACTGTCGTGGGCCCGCTTTTGACTCTCCCTCCCAAAAAAGGGACTTGTGTGAATGAAGGCCTGTGGCTTTGGGTTTCTGTGCGGACTACAATATTTTTGTTACGTTCCTCGATAACAGATGAAGTCCCATTTTGGCTCATAGTACAAAAAGGGCCCAGAAAAATTTTGTTTCCCCCGGGGTCGCTCGGGCCACGGAAAAAAAAACGGGAAAAAATTTTTTTTTTAAGGGGGGGGGGGGTTTTTTTTTTTTTAAATTTTTTAATTTTTTGGACGGGGGGGGTTTTTTAATTTTAGCCCCCAAGAAAAGGTTTTTTGATAGAGTGGCCCTTTGAATATCTTTTAATCTGATGTCTGTTTTTGGGTTTGGGGAAAAAGGTTTTTGGGCCCGGGGTGAAATTTTGTATGCTGGGGCGTCATGTATGGTAAAGGTGGGAGGGGCTCAGTACCCAGTCGGGGGAGGCGGGGGCAATAGAAAAGGGGAGGGCCCTTCTGTCGGGCAGTTATATCACACCCATTGTGCCTTTTTTTGGGCCGGGCTACGCAGGATTGGTTTTTTTGAACGGGTTGGGGTTTTTGGGGCATGGGCCGGTGTCGGTGTTTTTGAAGATGCCACCCCTGTTTCCCCTGGGGGAACGGGAGGCAGGTGGCGCATTCGATTTAAAGGGCCCAGCGCGGGAGACTGCTGAAACCAAATTCCCTAAATTGTCGGATGGGGGGAACCGCATGTCACCCCGAGGGAGAGTTTGGCGGATTGGGGTTTTGAACCGGCCCCTGTTCCCCCAATTAGGCTGGAGAGGCTGTCCCCCGCAGATTTTTCTGATTTTTATTCTGCGGTGCAAAGGGGCCTTTGGCACCTGCTAAGGCCCACACGAAAAGGGGGTGTGGAGCCGGGGTTTGGTGGGTGCGGAAGGGCCTATCTTCCAAAAACCCAGCCACCCTTTTGAGAACCTCCACCCTTTTGGGGACGTTTGGGGTTGGTGGGGGGTTTAAAACCCTCTAAAAACCTCTGCTTAAAGGGTAAATAACATTAGGACCCTAACGGGTTTTTAAAGGGCACCCAGGGGGCAGGGGTATGGGGGGCGTAATGAGGGGTGGGTTTTAGATGGAGGGGGTTTTTTCTCCCCAAACTCCCAGTCCAAAGAGGTCGGGGGACCTCCAGTAAAAAGGGTTTTAAAATGGAGCCCCTGGCCACTAACAACGGGTTTTGGGGCAGGGGGTCGCCCCCGGGAGTCGGACGGGGGTGCCATTCTGTGTAAATGGGGGAAAACTGTTGATTTGGGTTTTTTTTTCTGGTACCCAAATTTTTAAAATTCCCATTAATGTCTCAGTTGGAATTTCTGGGGATAGAGGTTTCGGGGTGGAGTTTACGGGTCGGGTTTGTGTTTTAATTTGGGGTACATGTGGTTTCGAATAATGAAAACAGCCAATGTGTGTTGTTAAATTTTCCTGTTGCTCAGGCAAAAGATGGCTATTTGGGTAACATTAGGAACAGGGTCAAAGGTGGGGGGATAACAGACCTTTACTATTATTTAATGGGATGGTCTCTGCGCGCCTTAGGGTGGATTTGATTCTAATAAATGATAAAAAGTGTGAGATGTTTCGGAGATATGAGTGTCTGTGGGGGCCCTCTGTCATCTAGGGAAGATGGTGGATATACGGTTTGTAAAAGTGTGAGGTTTGATTATTGTGAGTGTGGTTTTGTTTTGTATTGTGGGGTTAGAGGGTAAGGTGAGTACAGGAAAGGGTTGGAGGCTTATTGAAATGAGGATGTATCGTTAAAGAAAGACATGAAGTCAAAGTCCCTCAGTCTCCTCCCTCTCTCTCTCTACCTCTCTCTCTCTCTCTCGTCTACCTCTCTCTCCGTCTGTACTTACTCTCGTCTCTCTCTCTCTCTCAGTCTCTCATCGCTCTCCTGTCATCTCGGTCTCTCTCTCTACCATCTCTCTCATCTCTCTCGCATCTCGTTCTCTGCTCATCCTCTCTCTCTACCTCTCTCTCTCTCTCTACTCTCCCTCAGTCCCTCTCTCCTCTCTCTACTCTCTACTCTCTGTCGTCTCTCCGACATCCTCAGTCTCCCTCCTCTCTCTCCTCTCTCTGCCTCTCTCTACCTCTCTCTCTCTGATACTCTTCCTCAGTCTCACCCTCCTCTCTCTCTCCTCTCTCTCTAATCTACTCTCTCTCTACCTCTCATCAGTCTCCCCTCTCTCTCTCCCCTCTCTATCTACTTCTCTACCTCAGTCCTCCGTCTCTCTCTCTCCTCTCTCTAGTCTCTCTCTCTACATCTCTCTACATCTCCCTCAGTCTCTCTCAAATCCTCTCGCGCTCTCTCGCTCTCTCTCTTGTCCCTCTTCTCTCATCTCTCTCTCTCTCACGACTCTCGCTCTACCTCTTACTACCTCAGTCCTCCCCCCGTCTCTGCTCTCTCTCGTCTACTCTAGCTCCTCTATTCTCTCGCATCACACTACCTCTCTCTCTCATACGACCTCTCCCTGTCAGTGCGCCCACCGCTCTCTCTCTCTCTCCTGTCTTCGTTACTTGTCTCCTCTTCAAGGTCTCCCTCTCTCTCTCTCTCACTCTCTCTCTACTCTCTCTCTCTCGCTCTCTCTCTGCATGACTCTCTCCTCTCTCTCTCTCTCTCTCCTCTCTCTCTCTCTCTCTCTACATACTCCCCTTCCAGTCTCAGTACTCTCTCACCTCTCTCTCTCTCTCTCTCTACTTCCCTCACAGATCTCTCTGATCTCTACCTCTCCTCTCTCTCTCTCTCTCTCTCTCTATCTCTCTCTCATCCTCTCTCTCTCTCTCTCTCTCTCTCTCTATACGCTCTCTTCGATCTCCCGCAGGTCTCGTTTCTTCTTCTTTCATCTCCTATTTCTTTACCACATAGTCTCTGTCCCTTCTCTCAACCACCCTTTCTCTCTCCCCTCTGCTTGGTGTGTATGACTATGACAGGCAGTCTGTCCATAGCCTGTTGAATTACAACAGGACTGGAACAGTGTGGATCTAAGGATTACAGTTGTCTAATTGATACAGCTAAAACACATAAACCCTATTGTCTGAAACAATGCTCAGGATGCCTGAACCCACTGATTGAATGACAATCACGTCTTTTGCGCAAAACCATAAGCACTTTTTTCACCTGTTTTAGACATAAACTTGGCCAACACATTTGCATTGTGATGCATACCCGGTTGCTGCATAATGGGTGAGCACAGGTAGTGACCCCAAAAGTCAAACACAATGATGAGCACAGGGTGTCACCACTTGAACACAACAACTCAAAATTGATCAACACTTGTGGGCTCAATGATGTGATAGAGGACATATACAGTAATCCAGTTCAGAGAGCACTGGTTTGTTGAGGCAGCTACAATGATAGAAATCTGCAGAGGAAGAGTTCGTGTGAGAGAGAGGAGTCGCGAGCGTAGGTCGAGAGTGGTCAGGCGAAGACAAAGAACAGTGATATCTGATGAAAATCGAGAGCTACTGTGATTTGACAGCATGTTACATTGTCCATGGTATGAGCATCATAGGAGGCTGGACAAAAGGTGCGGTACAAAACAACATTCAGTAGATTCACTGTGCTCCAACATAATCCGAAAGATTTGGAGACGAGAACCAGGTAATTTACCTTTATTTAGAACATATATAGTACAGTATGTAAATGATTTGTGACAGGGCAATTACTGCTATGACATACTATATAAATGTACCACAGTATACTGTAAGTGTAAATATATTGTTTTCAGTACAAATCACTGTACCTCCCAAATTGTACTGTAGTAATTGTAATGGAGGGTTGGTCGTAAACTGTTTGTAGGCCCTAGTCATTCCATGTATATTTTATTTTTGTAACTCCATGTTCTTCTCTTTTTGTAGAATTGAAAGACTGCAACAATGGAGACCGTGGGAGGGAGACAGGTATGTTCTCCCCACACCAAGAGACCCTAATTGTTGATATGGTCTCCGTCGGAAGGTGTCCCAACCCCCAATGCCATTTAAACTGAGCGAAAAAATTCAGCATAAGATCATTGAGGACCATTTAAATTTTGGTTACGTCGTCCTGGGGAACCCCCCCAAGAACTCCGCCGCGGCCTCTGACACAGGTATCAACAGTGTCAGCTCTCTCACTGTATGATCGATGTCCTCAAGACCGCAACAGACTGTGCGCATGAAACAGCCTTATACAGAGTGCCGTCTGATCGATGATAACTCAGCACAGAGTCACAAGAGCCCCAAGGATTCCAAGTATGTGACAAGTTGGCATATATCAGACAACATTTCAATGTTGATTACTCTAAGTAGTGATTTTACTGTAGTGGTCTAAATCACTTTTTTTCCGTATCACTTACAAAACTATATCTATTTCTAACAGACGCGGTTTCACCATCAACTTGGATTGCAATGAAAGGACCCATCCATACAATCTACATGCGATGAACAGCTGGGTTTAATTGTCTGCCAAAAGGAGAAGCGGACGAGGCGCGACAATGTGATTGGCCATCGGGCCCTGGCCATTGTGGTCTGTGTTCCGTGGGCAGCAGTAGGTGCGGCAATGGTCACCATTATGTGCTGCCATCAGCAATTCCAATTTGGACGGGTATGTCCATACCTATCATGCCGCAACCCTGGGGCCCTACAATCGAGCTCACCTAGCTCCTCATATTTCCTCAATCACATGCGAGATGCTTTGTTAGGGCAGAGCAGATGAGCATACTCCATCTATGTTGTTGTTTAGGGGGGACACTGTGAGTTTTCACAAAGCCCCTCAGGATTAGAGAGTGGTACAATATGGACCAAGTGTGTTTTATCAATAGAGACTTTGCCTTCCACCGTACTTCCCCTTTCCTAGACAACCCCATTGAGGAATTTCTCTCCTCATGGCGGTGGGAAAGGTATATGAAGCGCGCCAACCTTACACCAGGTGTAAATCTCCTGCAAGCACAATGCGGACTTAGCCGTGGTGGGGGGGGGGGGTGGGGGACATAGGCGTGGGAGCATGCCAAGCCTGGATAACGGCATGCCAGGGTGTTTTTTTTTACCCAAGTTGCCTGCCATGGACAAAATGTGCGCTCTGTGGACGTGGATGGAAAGTTCCTGTGGCCTGACCACAGTAGGAGGAGACATGAATGCTGTGGCTGAGTAATGCACTTATTTGTATATTTTTGGATACTTTATATTTTTACAATGGGCTTACTGTGAGTACACAAGTGGCAAACGACATAAAGATTATTCTGTTAGTTTTTGACAAGTGCTACATGTAAAATGGCACACACAAGATTTTCTGTTTTGTCTTTTGCTACAAGTGCCTAAATGCACAGGTTTTTTTTTTTTGCAAACATGCATGTGTAGCCTACAGCAGATGAAAACAATAAACATGTATTTCTCCAGCTGCATGTCAACTGGCGAGCATTGTGTTTTCTATTTTTTCTACGTAAGTGAGTACGCTGACTGTTCAGTAGCGTATTTTAATTTTTTGATTGACTCGGGGACATCTACGATTTGACAACATAGTTTCAGTTTTGAGGGCACAGATTGTTGAAACTGTTTTTGAGGTGAAAGTTTTGTTTTGCAAGGAAGAGTCCTGAGGTTTGTGAATGTTATAGCTTGAAAATTGGGTTTTGTTTTCAACACAGTTAAGAGGAAAAGGAAGAGCATGCTTTTCAAGAAATGTGGTCTTAGCATCGAGAAAAACTGTAATAGATTGTATTTTATTCATACTTTCAAAGCTACTGGTGTTAAGTGTCTATATTTCTCTCTGTGTGTTCGTCGCAGATAAGCCAATAGGATCCTTGCTGTAATTCCTCCTTCATAAGTAAAAACACCATCTGAAACTGATTGGGTTATGGTGTTGGACTTGAAAAAAAATACAGACACCAAATTGGTTGATGATAGGCAGTGCAGTTATGTGAAATAGGATCAAGGCGCGAAAAATTAAGGAACTCCACTTCGAGCACGTAAGTTATCTCCCGTTCACAGGATTTGATAGAAGCCAAATTCATATGTGTCACTCCCCCAATAATGGCAGAATCAGAGGTGGGGTTGTCCATCGATCATCCACAGCTTCACCTTGCCATCTCATATAGGTATGGAATAACACGCCACAACACCTCTCTCTCTCTCTCTCTCTCCTCTCTACTCTATCTCTCTCGTCTTCTCCTCTCTCCTCTCTCTCTCTCTCTCTCTCTCTCTCTCCTCTCTCTCTAGACCTAAATATCTTTAAACCAACCCCCCGCAGTGGTTTCATTGCAACCAGTCAGGTGTCTTAAGAGTGTACGTACGTGGGTCTGAGTTCTTAAACCAGAATGTTAGTGGGTCATATAATACGATTCCATCATCGCCCATGTAAGCTCAGGGTGGAACTTAGCGATTGTGGCAATCCATTTCCCAAAATGCCTTCTAGGGGACCACTTAGTAGTAGTAAGTAGAGGTCTGAGGTGTTTTCCAACTCTTCTTCCCCTATTTAAACAATGATGGAGGACACACTGAGTTCTATGGTGACCTATCAACAATGCTGCTAAGGAGACGAATTATTTTGGTCACCCGTCCACAGAATCTGTGCTTCGACACAATCCTGTCTCTGCAGCGTCCATAAGGACATCATTTCCTTCAAACCTCATGGCTTGGTTTTTCCTTCGACATGCACTATCAGCTATATGGGACCGTTATATAGACAGAGTGTTTGCCTTTTCCAAATCATGTCGAATCATTCATGAATTTACACCATCAGGTGCGACTCCAATTTCCAAGTTTGTAGAAGAAACCACCTCAAGGATGATCAACTGGAACAGGCATGCACCTTGACGTCAATTCGCAGGAGTCTCGTAAGTAAAGGGAGATCTGATACTTATGTAATAAAGGGCACAATTAAGTGTCCAATTTCCCCCCCGTTTGATTTTCCAGCATAAGCCAATAGGCTCCTGCTGTAGAATCTATCTGCCTTAATAAGGCAAAAAACATGAAAAACTGATTGTGTTTATGGTGGTTAGGCTTGAAAAAAATACAGACACGCGATTTAGTTGTATGATTGCGCACGTGAGGTTCTTTGGAAAAAAATAAGATCAAGGCTGGAAATAGGATCCCCCACTATCTCTGCTTTGAAGTTACCCTCCCGTTCACAGATCTGATAGGAATGCGATAGGTGAAAGCAATATGGCAGAAATCGAGGTGGGGTTGTCCATCAATCAACACTCTAGGCCATCATGTAGATCCTGAGATGCATAAAGTAGCTTCACCTTGGCCCATCTCAGATAGGTATGAATTACACGCACACATCTCTCTCTCTCTATCTCTTCTGCTCTCTCTCTCTAGCTCATCTTACTCTCTCTCTCTCTCTCTCTCCTCTCTCTCTCTCATCTCTCTCTCTCTCTCTCTCTCTCTTCTCTCTTCTCTCTCTCGTCTCCTCATCTCTCTCTCGCTCTCGTCCTCTCTCTGCTTCTGACTCTGCTCTCTCTCTCTCTCTCTCTCTCTCTCTCTCTCGCTGACCCTAATATCTTAAAGCCAACCCCTAGCAGTAGTTTCATCACACCCAGTCAGGTGTATCTAGATCATGTCACACCAGGCTGAAGCACACAAACCCGTTACCTCAGGACATGGCATGTGGTAGTATCTAACTAAGTAAGTATTGGTGCTTGTTGAATCGTTTCATCGGGGCAGTTTTGATTAAATGTGAATAAATGTAATAAACACACATCACCTGTACGGCCAAGAGTCCCAAAAAAACATGCTTTAATAATGATAAACAAGCAGTCTTGTGTTCAAGATTGGAGTGGAATTCTGTTCTTAACGATACATTGATTGTAGACTTGTTATTTTTGGTTCGCACCTAGAGAAGGGAGTCTGCATACAGTTGATTAAATGATTTGCACAGTAACCTGACATCAAAATTTTTTACAGTAACTGAGAAAAAAAAAGTACATACTTTAGTCCTCCCCAACACACGCATTACATTGGAACCCTTATATTTATACTTTTGGGACCATAAGTCAATCAATGACAGTAAAAGCAAAAAAACTCCATCAGCAAATTCCACACAAGAGAGAAAACCTTCATTAGAGTGCAAAGAAGTGTGGCAAAAGCTTCATTATAAAAACATTTAAAAAAAGCGACAGGTGAACAGAGCAACCTGGAGAGTTTCAACATCACCTCCCTTCAGTCCTGTGCTCACCATGCAGGCCTTTGTCCATCCACCTCATCCCCTGTTGCTGAGTCTGGGGTGGGTTGGTCTGGGTCTGTGTGGTGTGTCTAACACCTCTAGACCGTAGGCCTTGGCTGCCTGCTCAGACCACTGAGCTAGCAGCCTTGGAGTTACTTGACATCGTGGTTCTCATCGCCTGGGGTGGCTAGGAGCTAGCAGAGGAGCGCCCCGCCCTGGATCATCAGCCATGCGGAGCCCCAGCCGATTGTAGAGTGAGGCTCCCAGCTCATCCGTCTCGGGCCTCGTAGATAGTAGAAGTCTCGGATGATGGTGTTTGTGTGTGGGGGCGGGCCAAACCGACAGCAGACAGGAACCAGACACAGGAAGGGAGACAGCACAAAGAGGAAGAACGATCTCGCTAGCGATGGCTACCTTGGGCCTTGGAACTCTCGATCAGTTATCCACGAAGTTGGTCCTGCTACTTCCGCCAGCCGATGCCCAGCAGGATGGCGAAACACAGCCAGCGATCTATTGGCGAGTATGATCAGAGCCCTGGCGGCCGGCCTTCAGGTCCTGGGCAAAGGGCCGGACGGTGTCGTAGACCTTACACTCACATCTGTCCCTGTGCGCGGGTCACACAGTTTCATCCGAGACAACCCTTCCCCAAGATGACCAGTGAGCGGTGATTGATTGTTGGCGTCCATGAAGGCTGTCACCTTCCACATGGGCAGAGACAGATGATATGATGCCTTCCCAGCCAAGCCGACGATCGCCAGCGGCAGTGCCCAGCGTCTGTAGCCCAACAGACACCCATCCTGATGGAGCCCTGGTAGCAATGGACGGATTGAGCCTTATTGAGGGAGAGATATAGAGGACAGGAGAGCTATAGCCTGGGACAGGGTAGATAGCTTATTGACAGTGAAGAACCTTAATTTTCTCTCTACGTCTCTGACTTATCAGGTTTTACTGTTATATCATAGCTGTCTCGACTCTCTCGCTCCTCTCCTCGATCTCTCTCTCTCTCGTCTCTCTCTCTCTCTCATCTTCTCTCATCTCTCTCCCTCTGGTCTCTCTCTTCTGTCTGACCTAATATCTTTAAATACCAACCCCATGCAGTGGCTTCGTTCATACAGTCAGGGTTATTGGGGGCCCATATAGGGACAGATGGATGGATATACTGAAGATCACCTCCAGTGTCTCCCACCATTCTGGGAGCTCTAGGAGTGATGGGGTCCATCTTTGGGACAAGTGCTGTAGCTGGTTATCCTGCACTCACTCCACTGTCTTCTTGGTCTATTACTTGACACAGAATATTTCTCCCAGGTGAATACTGGATGGAGCCTGTATATATTATTTCCACTGAATTCTGCATAGATGGTCCGCCGCCTCATGATCCTGATAGGAGGGACACCATACTCATGCTGCAGTCACTATGAAAGAGGAAGAACCCCTAGGACTCGACAACAACGACTCTACTAAATCTGCCTCCCCACTACAATGTCTCTGTCCAGAAGCTGTACCTTCTTGTGTTATAAAAACCATCAAGCGGATCCAATAATTGTGATTCTATATGTAATTATATGATGAAAAATGCGCCTCTATTCCTATCTCGTTCAAATGTTAGCAATTCAGAAGGGACTAGAATAGGTGTGAAAGCAACATAGGTTATGTGTTCCACCTTCTCTTTAAACAGGTTCTCAAAGGGGAGTTCCATGACATAGTTGTTGTGTTAACACATGTATTTCAGTTAATTTTAGACATGTGTAGAGAAGGCCATTTTCAATTCATCAGTGATTCCCTCCACTAGGATTGGAGGGAATGATCTGAGCTGGGCGGCCTTAATGTACTTCGGCTGGGGCGCAGGCGCCGCCCTGCCTTCCTGGCAGAGGGCGCAGTCCCCCAAAGTGTGTTTTGGTTTACTTGGCCCCTCATTGTCAATTAAGTGTGTCCCGCCTCGCATGCTCCTGATAGGAGGGGAACATATGTTGCTGCTGCATCTTCAAGAGGAACACTCAGACAGACTCAACAACGACTATGTCAAGCGTCCAAGGTAAGGAGTAGACCAAGGCGGCAGCGTGATGAACCAACATGACTTTTAGATTAGTTAAAGGCTCATCATACCAAAACAAAACACGACTGGCGTGCCCGCTTTCCACAGGTAATCAATGACCGAACATGGAACAAAAAACCCCCCCACACAACCACAAAGGGAAAACATACAGGTTTAAATATGGCGCCCCAATCAGAGGACAACCAGCCAAAACCCAGCGCACACTCCGTTGCCTCTGATTGGGGGAGTCCACTCAAGGCAAACATAGATACAACAAACTAGAATGGACACCCCACATAGAAAATGAACACACAGAATGCAACACACTCCTGGTCTCAAACATATAGCAGTCCCCCCCCCCCCCTTGAGCCAGGGTGTGACAGTACCCCCCCCCTAAAGGCGCGGACTGCGATCCGCGCCTCAACAAAACCCCCTCCAAAACAGGGCGGAGGGCTGGGTGGGCATTTCCTCCATCGGAGGCTGGACTCCCGGCCTCCGGGCCTTGACCACCACCCTCTCTTAATTCCCGCAGTAGCGGCCCCTGGTCCGGTCTGACCCCTCTGGCTGGATCTGGACTGGACATTGACAGCGAGCGGAGTTGCTTACCGCTCTCACGTTGTTTAGGAGCAAGGTTCTGACCGGTCTTACCATGCTGAACGATCTCGCCCCCGCGGCTTTGGTGCGGAGTAGGCAGGAACGGCTCTGAAAACCAGGGCATGACGACTCCGACACCCCTGGCTTGAGTTGCGGAGAGTGGCAGGAACGGGCTGGACCACAGGCTGGACGACTCGCACCCCTTGACTTGAGTTTGCGCGAGTGGCAGGAAACGGGCTGTGGAACCAGGCTGATCAACGCACACCGTAGGCTTGAGTGCGTGGAGCAGGGTACAGGTCCGGGCTGGGGCTGTCAGACGCACTACCCATTAGGCTTGGTGCGTGGAGCAGGGACAGGCGGGACAGGACTGTCGACGACTACTACCGTAGGCTTGGTGCGTGGAGGCATGGACAGGCCCGGGCTGGGGCTTGGCGACGCACACCGTAGGCGTGGTGCAGTGGAAGCAGGGTGAACAGGCCGGGCAGGGCTGTCGACGCACACCGTTCGTCTTGGTGCGTGGGAGCAGGGACCAGTCCAGGCCTGGGGCTGGCGACGCACACGTCGTAGGTTTGGGTGCGTTTGGGAGCAGGGGACAGGCCGTGCTTGGGCTGGCGACAGCACCAACGTAGGGCTTGGGTGCGTGGAGGCAGGGGACAGGCGGGCTGGGCTTGGGCGACGCACCACCGTAGGTTTCGGTGCGGTGGAGGCAGGGAGCAGGCCGGGCTGGGCTGTCGACAGCAACCACCGTAGTGTTTTTGGTGCGTGGAAGCAGGGGATTAAGGCGAGTGCATGGCTGGCGACGCAAAAAAAACAAAATTAAAAACACCTGTAGGTTTGATGCGTGGACGCAGGGACATGCCGGGCTTGGCTGGCGACGCACACCGTAGGTTTGGTGCGTGTTTTGGCTTGGAGCAGGGGAGCAGGCCGGACCCGTACTGGGAAACGCACAAGTACCACTAGGCTTTAAACTGGGGGATCAGGAAACGGGCCCGTACCGGACTTGGCAGTACACCTCAGTCCGCTCTCGACGTTGCCTCTACGACTTCCTTTCGCCTCCTCATCGGCCAATGGTGATGGCTCTGTTAACCGACGGTGGCCTTCTACTCCTCTTCTCATATTTCACCCTGCTCGGCAGCCGTCATGCTGCCCAGTTCACCACCATGCGCCGTTTGCCCCCCCACCTAAAAAAATTATTGGGGTGGTGCTCTCGTCCGTCCGACGCATGGCACTGCTGACGCCGCTGCTCCTCTCTCGCCAGGGGCCTTGATTCCTACCCCAAGGTCCCTTAGCCCATCCCCAGAGACATGTCACTCCCAGGACCACACTTTGACCACCTGAATAGTCCATCGCCAGCCTCTCCATCTCCTTTTTCCTTGGCGCTTCCCTCCCATGACCAGGCTGCCCTGCCTCCTGGAACACGCTGCTTGGTCCTGTGTAAGGTGGGTTTTTTTCCTGTCAAGGTCGAGGTAAGGAGCTAGACCAAGGCGCAGCGTGATGAACCAAACATGACGTTTAATTAGTTATTAAAGAGGTCAAAAGTACAAAACCACAACACGACTATCGTGACGTCCTACTTAGGTATCCAATGACCTCGTTTGCTAGGAAACAATGAACAAAAACCCACAACCACAAGGAACGAAAAACAGTACAGTTTAAATATGGCTCGTCCAATTCAGAGAGCAACCAAGCCCAACAGCTTGACCACTCTGTTGCCTCTGATTTGGTGAGTCACTCAGGCAAACATAGAATACTAAGCAAACTAGAAATGAACAACCCACATAGAAAAGTGAAAACACACAGAATGAACACACACCTGGCTCAACATATAGGAGTCCCCCAGAGCCAGGGTGTGACAGACTCAATCCACCTCTCGCCTAAACATGTCTGAATAAACTGCCCCAAAGCCAGCTCCATAAGGAAGAGTTAGTATACACTCCATATATGCTAAAGCGCTTGGCACAATAAGAACTTCTGATACATAGCAAGCTACAGTCCTGAGAGCCTATGCTGAAAGCTTTGAAGAAGAGAACCATACTCACAAACTATCAACAACTCACTATAAAAAATCCCACCACTGAAGATAATCTCCTCCCCCCCTCACATCTGATCATCTATGTTTACCAATAGCCCCAGTGTATTCTCCATATAATGTGCACAGAATTAGTCTTCAAAAAGTGTTAGGGAGCTTGTGCCGCAATATTGCCAATATTGCTGTACTTTTGCAAGGGCAACAAACACAAAACAGTTGGTGTAGAAACATCAAGCTCACCATGTTCCTCACACACGGTAAACGACCACACACTTCACCACATCGTGCTACAGTTGTGTTTCCCATAGGCAGCAGTATGACGTCAAGCGCCATCGGGCTTCTAGGAATGGCCGGGCTCTCTAGTATCACAGAAAGAACTCTGCAACCAAACATCTTTGAGAAAAAGTACGTTGAACAATCTGCTCGTTTTAGAACTTTGATTGCAAAGAATGAAGCTGTAGGCCTGTAGAATCAAGGATACTTCTCTGGAAGTATAACATCATCTCCACTGTTCCGGAATCTGTTGTGTTTGAGTCACACATCCTCGTTCTTCCAGGAAGTGCATGTTGATGGGCATGGAATGATCGTGGGTAATGATTTGTCTTCAATGCAGACTTTGATCAGTTGAATCAGGTGTGTTACTGCCATGACTGGAACAAAAGCCTGCCACACCCACACGTGGCCACTTGTAGGATGTTTCTATGGGTGGTGGCAATACCACCAAATTAAACTGCTGTTCCATTATTTATTTACTCTAATTAAATTGCAAACATCTTGTGCTGGTCTCCTGGACTTCATTTGGTGGAACCTCGTGCTTGTCTCCTACCCCGGGTGTGTTTGCTGGACTGGGCCAAAGCGTCTTATTTGCCCACCCCCCCCATGGGGGGGTGTCTAATGGGGTTTTTTTAGTACGTACAGTGGTCTGAGCATGTCTCTAAACCAGATGTTAGTGGGTTCAAAAGACACGATTCCATCATCGCCTAATGTACGCTAGGGTTGGACTTAGCGATTTGGGAGCCCATTTCAAAATGCCTTTTGAGGGAACCCCCTACCCCCCAAAAATTGACCATTTTCTCCTATAAAGCCATTGCTAAAATTATTCATGTGCAGTACATTTTTATATGTCTATTTCAAGGCATTCGTTGCAAAGTGTAACCACTTGACCCTCATAAAAGCTCGCGGCTACACATTTTCGGTTACACAACACCAACTGTCAGAATCAGTTCGGACGGGCCCCATAGACAGCTGTGTGCAGCTTACTTGCCGTTTTTCACCCCTCCTCCTCACCCCCCATCACTCCTCTCTGTTTTCTGTTCCTGCCAACCCTAGGCCAGAGTTTACACACCTGACACTCTCTTATCGAACTTCGAGACACCAGCCTGACCTATTTTACCATAAACCGTCTTCAACTTCACGTCTGCTTCATTAATTTCTCACTATGGTTGTCCTGCTAAAAGGGCCAAAAGAATTGGTTTATCTGTGTTCATACCAAACTGATTTAGATTTAAATCTTAACTGTGTTTTTCCACATTTGGTATCCAGCTGCGAGACGTAATTATGAACTTCCTACCTAGTTCCTTATTGGTGTCTGTGTCTCGAGTTAGTGATGGAACAGACAAGGACATAGTTTTGATCTGGTTCTGCTTCGTAAAGTCATTTTCAGTAGACAATGGAAAAAGTCAGGCATGAACGGCATACAGTGTTGTATTTTGTTTACAGCTCCTTTATTGTCAGTAGGCGGTTCTACCCAGGGATATTATGAAATATATAGTTGTGTGTGTGGTTGGGTCTCATTTTATCCTTTTTTCGCACGATCCAAGGGGCGGTTTAAGGAAAAGTATTTTTGGCCCATACACTGACTCTCTGTTTTGATCGCCCCTTTTCAGATCTCCCCATAGAGTGTAAACAAAAGTTTTATTTTTACTGACCTTTTGTGTATTTGGGGGGAAAAAAGATTTAGTCCCGCCCCCAATTTTGCAAGTTTTTCCCAAATTAAAAAAAAGAAGGCCCTGTAAAATTTTCATCATAGGGACCCCGTTTAACTATGACAACAAATTGAGCGAAAACAATTTTCCCGAAAAAAACATTTTAGGATTTTTAAAGAAT
>JAGTTL010001024.1:0-19468 GCA_036851935.1 Coregonus suidteri
CAGAAAAAGCCACCCCCCACACCATAACACCTCTCCTCCATCCTTTACAGTGGGAAATACACGTGTGGAGATCATCCGTTCACCCACACCGTGTCTCACATAGACAAAGCATTTAGAACCAAAAATCTCCAATTTGGAGACCACCGGTCTATTGTCCATTGCTCATGTTTCTAGGCCCAAGCAAGTCTCTTCTTATTATTGGTGTCCTTTAGTAGTTGTTTCTTTGCAGCAATTCAACCATGAAGGCTTGATTCACACGGTCTCCTGTGAACAGTTGATGTTGAGATGTGTCGTTACTTGAACTCTGTGAAGCATTTATTTGGGCTGCAATTCCTGAGGCTGGTAACTTATCCTCTGCTCCAGAGGAAACTCTGGGTCTTCCATTCCTGTGGCGGTCCTCATGAGAGCCAGTTTCATCATAGCGCTTGATGGTATTTGCAACTGCACTTGAAGAAACGTTCAAAGTTCTTGAAATGTTCTGTATTGATTGACCTTCATGTCTTAAAGTAAGGATGGAGTGTCATTTCTCTTTAATTATTTGAGCTGTTCTTGCCATATATGGAATTGGTCTTTTATCAAATAGGGCTATCTTCTGTATATCCCCCCTACCTTGTCACAACACAACTGATTGTCTCAAACACATTAAGAAGGAAAGAAATTCCACAGATGAACTTTTAAGATGGCACACCTGTTAATTGAAATACATTCCAGGTGACTACCTCATGAAGCTGGTTGAGAGAATGCCAATAGTGTGCAAAGCTGTCATCAAGGCAAAGGGTGGCTATTTGAAGAATTTGTTTAACACTTGTTTGGTTACTACATGATTCCATATGTGTTATTTCATAGTTTTGATGTCTTCAATATTATTCTACATTTTGGAAAATAGTAAAAATAAAGAAAAACCCTTGAATGAGTAGGTGTTCTAAAACTTTTGACCGGTAGTTGTAGATTCCGCTTATTTGCTAAGGGGTCAACCAAGTAAAGTCCACGTGGAGCCTCTCCAATCATTTTACATGTGCCCAATCCTCACTGATGTGATTGGTCTACTTACGGTGCCTTCGGAAAGACCCCTTGACTTTTTCCACATTTGTTACGTTACGTCTTATTATCTAAAATTGATTTTTATTTTTTTATTATCCCCAGCAATCTACACACAATACCCAATGGCAAGCGAAAACAGGTTTTTTAGAAATGTTTGCTCATTTATTAAATATAAAAACTAGAAATACCTTATTTACATAAGTTTTCAGACCCTTCACCATGAGACTCGACATTGAGCTCAGGTGCATTCCTGTTTCCATTGATCATCCTTGAGATGTTTCTACAACATGATTGGAGTTCACCTGTGGTAAATTCAATTCATTGGACATGATTTGGAAAGGCACACACCTGTCTATATAAGGTCCCACAGTTAACAGTGCAAGTCAGAGTAAAACATTTCCGAAGGAATTGTCCGTAGAGGTCCGAGACAGGATTGTGTCAAGGCACAGATCTGGGGAAGGGTACCAAAAACATTTATGCAGCGTTGAAAGTCCCCAAGAATACAGTGGCCTCCATCATTCTTAAATGGAAGAAGTTTGGAACCACCAAGACTCTTCCTAGAGCTGGCCACCCGGCCAAACTGAGCAATCTGGGGAGAAGGGCCTTGGTCAGGGAGGCGACCAGAAACCCGATGGTCACTCTGACAGAGCTCTAGAGTTCCTCTGTGAAGATGAGAGAACCTTCCAGAAGGACAACCATCTCTGCAGCACTCCACCAATCAGGCCTTTATGGTAGAGTGGCCAGATGGAAACCCACCCCTCAGTAAAAGGCACATGAAAGCCCGCTTGGAGTTTGCCAAAAGGCACCTAAAGACTCTCAGACCATGAGAAACAAGATTCTCTGGTCTGATGAAACCAAGATTGAACTCTTTGGCCTGAATGCTAAGCATCACGTCTGGAGGAAACCTGGCACCATCCCCTAAGGTGAAGCATGGAGGTGTCAGAATCATGATGTGGGGATGTTTTTCAGTTGCAGGGACTGGGAGTCTAGTCAGGATCGAGGGAAAGCTGAATGGAGAAAAGTATAGAGAGATCCTTGATGAAAACCTGCTCCAAAGCGCGCAGGATCTCAAATAAAATAAAATACAATTGTATTAGCCATATGCGCCGAATACAACAGGTGCAGACATTACAGTGAAATGCTTACATACAGCCCTTAACTAACAGTGCATTTATTTTTAATAAAAAAGTAAAATAAAACACATCAACAAAAAAGTGCTGAGAAAAAAAGAGCAGATGTTAAATAAAATAACAGTAGGGAGGCAATATATACAGGGGGGTACCATTGCAGAGTACATGTGCGGGGGCACCGGCTAGTTGAGGTAGTTGAAGTAATATGTACATGTGGGTAGAGTTAAAGTGACTATGCATAAATAATTAACAGAGTAGCAGCAGCGTAAAAAAGATGGGGTGGGGGGCGGTGGTGGTGGGGGGGCAGTGCAAAAAGTCTGTGTAGCCATGATTAGCTGTTCAGGAGTCTTATGGATGGGGGTAGAAGCTGTTGAGAAGTCTTTAGGACCTAGACTTGGCACTCCGATACCGCTTGCCGTGCGGTAGCAGAGAGAACAGTCTATGACTAGGGTAGCTGGAGTCTTTGACAATTTTGAGGGCCTTCCTCTGACACCGGCCTGGTATAGAGGTACTGGATGGCAGGAAGCTTGGCCCCAGTGATGTACTGGGCCGTACGCACTACCCTCTGTAGTGCCTTGCGGTCGGAGGCCAAGCAGTTGCCATACCAGGCGGTGATGCAACCAGGTCAGGATGCTCTCGATGGTGCAGCTGTATAATTTTTGAGGATCTGAGGACCCATGCCAAATATTTTCAGTCTCCTGCGGGGGAATAGGCTTTGTTGTGCCCTCTTCATGACTGTCTTGGTGTGTTTGGACCATGATAGTTCGTTGGTGATGTGGACACCACAAGGAACTTGAAGCTGTCAACACTGTTCCACTACAGCCCCGTCGATGAGAATGGGGGGCGTGCTCAGTCCTCTTTTTTTCCTGTAGTCCACAATCTCCTTTGTCTTGGTCACGTTGAGGGAGAGGTTTGTTATCCTGGCACCACACGGCCAGGTCTCTGACCTCCTCCCTATAGGCTGTCTCATCGTTGTGTCGTCGGCAAACTTAATGATGGTGTTGGAGTCGTGCCTGGCCATGCAGTCATGGGTGAACAGGGAGTACAGGAGGGGACTGAGCACGCACCCCTGAGGGGCCCCCGTGTTGAGGATCAGTGTGGCAGATGTGTTGTTACCTACCCATACCACCTGGGGGCGGCCCGTCAGGAAGTCCAGGATCCAGTTGCAGAGGGAGAGGTGTTTAGTCCCAGGATCCTTAGCTTAGTCATGAGCTTTGAGGGCACTATGGTGTTGAATGCTGAGCTGTAGTCAATGAATAGCATTCTCACGTAGGTGTTCCTCTTGTCCAGGTGGGAAAGGGCAATGTGGAGTGCAATAGAGATTGCATCATCTATGGATCTGTTGGGGCGGTATGCAAATTGGAGTGGGTCTAGGGTTTCTGGGATATTGGTGTTGATCTGAGCCATGACCAGCCTTTCAAAGCACTTTATGGCTACAGACGTCAGTGCTACGTGTCGGTAGTCATTTAGGCAGGTTATCTTACTGTCCTTGGGCACGGGGACTATGGTGGTCTGCTTGAAACATGTTGGTATTACAGACTCAGTCAGGGACATGTTGAAAATGTCAGTGAAGACACTTGCCAGTTGGTCAGCACATGCTCGGAGTACAATTCCTGGTAATCCGTCTGGCCCTGCGGCCTTGTGAATGTTGACCTGCTTAAAAGTCTTACTCACATCGGCTACGGAGAGCGTGATCACATAGTCATCTGGAACAGCTGGTGCTCTCATGCATGCTTCAGTGTTGCTTGCCTCGAAGCGAGCATAGATGTGGGTTAGCTCGTCTGGAAGTCTTGTGTCACTGGGCAGCTTGCGGCTGTGCTTCCCTTTGTAGTCTGTAATAGTTTTCAAGCCCTGCCACATCCGACGAGCTTCAGAGCCGGTGTAGTACGATTAAATCTTAGTCCTGTATTGACTATTTGCCTATTTGATGGTTCGTCGGAGGGCATTGTGGGATTTTTTTATAAGCGTCCGGGTTAGAGTCCCACTCCTTGAAAGCGGCAGCTCTACCCTTTAGCTCAGTGCGGATGTTTCCTGTAATCCATGGCTTCTGGTTGGGGTATGTACGTACGGTCACTGTGGGGACGACATCATCGATGCACTTATTGATGCCAGTGACTGATGTGGTGTACTCCTCAATACTATCTGAAGAATCCCAGAACATGTTCCAGTCTGTGCTAGCAAAACAGTCCTGTAGCTTACCATCTGCGTCATCTGACCACTTTTTTATTAACCGAGTCACTGGTGCTTCCTGCTATAGTTTTTGCTTATAAGCAGGAATTAGGAGGATAGAGTTATGGTCAGATTTGCCAAATGGAGGGCGAGGGAGAGCTTTGTATGCGTCTCTGTGGGTGGAGTAAAGGTGGTCTAGAGTTTTTCAGACTGGGGCGAAGGTTACCCTTCCAACAGGACAACGACCCGACGCACACAGCCAAGACAATGCAGGAGTGGCTTCGGGACAAGTCTCTTAATGTCCTTGAATGGCCCAGCCAGCAACGCTTCCCATCCAACCTGACAGAGCTTGTGTCAGCTTCCTGCCTCCTGTTTGTCTCCGGGCCTCTAGAGGTCATCTGTGTTCCCCTCTGCCTTAGTTCTTCCTCGTGTGTCCTTATTAGCTTTATCCAGGTCACCTGTGCCTTGTTTCCCCCTAGAGTATTTTAGCTGTGTTTTTTCCCCTTGTTCCTCACTTGGTCTTTGAGTCCTGGCTATGTGTCTCCTGCTGTGTCCCACAGAGTCTTTCCGAGTAAGCTTTTCTAAGTTATCTTTATTTTGTTTTTCTCCCCTCGTGGAGTTATTTTGTTTTGTCCTCCTGTTTTGTTTACTGTACCTCTGTTAGTATACCTCTTTCTGAGAAGAACTTTGGTTGGATTATTTTTGAAGTGCAAAGCAATACCTTTTTTTATATTAAATCTACTTTGCCTGGAGTATTGCCTTGAGTGTTTGTTCGTTTGGGTCCTACTATACCCTCCTCTGTGGCTTAGGGGTAGAACACCCAAACTCTCCACATCTGAGACCTGAGTTCAAGCCCAGCTTGTGACAGAAAGACCAAGTCTATCATGGACTCAGAAACACTCAGTTCCAAGGACCTGTTGGCGGTGATCGCTCGACATGAGGCATCTTTCCAGCGCCATGAAGCCGTTCTCAGCCGACAGGAGGAGCTGATGGCTAGTCATTCTCAACTCCTGGCCGAGATGATGAGTTTCCCTCCGCCAGCTTCTTGAACGCCTCCCCTGGTCCTTCCCCTTACTCCAGGTCACCCCCCACAGTGACGACAGGCCTTCTCCATTGGCGGAGCCCCGACTACCACCTCCCAAGCCCTTTTCTGGGGATCCAAGCTCTTGCCAGGGTTCCTCACCCAATGCTCCCTCACCTTCGAGCTCCAACCCTCAAGTTTTCCCACAGACCGTTCCAAGATTGCCTACATCATTACCTTCTTTCAGACAAGGCGCTCTCCTGGGCCTCTGCGGTGTGGCAGTCCCAGGAGGCCTGTTGTGACTCCTACGCTGCATTTGTAGAAGAGTTCAAGCGGGTGTTCGATCATCCTGTCAGTGGGCGGGAAGCTTCCAAGCGCCTACTGTCTCTCCGTCAGGGTCCCCAAAGCACGGCAGATTTTGCCATTGAATTCCGGACCATAGCAGCAAGGAGCGGATGGAATGATGAAGCGCTGAGGGGTCTGTTTTCAGGGAGGGTTATCTGAGCCCCTTCAGGATGAGTTAGCTACCCGAGAACCAGCTGGGGATCTCGAGTCCCTCATAGCCTTGCCCATCCGCCTGGACAATCGTCTAAGAGAGCGGAGAACGGCTCGCCGCCAGGTGTCTCAGTCCCCAAGTTCCTCTGAGCAGCTCTGTTTCTCCTGTTTTGGGCTCCGTCATTCAGAGCTTCCCCGGCTCCTGAACTGCTCCAGGATTCCCCGGAGAACATGCAGTTAGGCCGTTCCAGGCTTTCTCCCAACGAAAGGGAACGTCGCATGAGGGGAGTCGGTGCCTCTACTGCGGGGTTGTCGGCCCACTTCCGCTCCACTTGCCCCGAGCTTTCGGGAAACGCCTGTCCCCGCCTAGCTACAGGAGGGCTGTGATGGGGAAAATTAGAGCTCCTCCTACTAACTCTGTCTTAGCTATTCCAGCCACTCTGTCCTGGAAGGGCCACCAGCATCGGGTCCAGGCTATGATCGATTCCGGTGCCGCAGGTGATTTCCTGGCATTTAACCTTGGCTAAGGAACTTAAGATCCCTACCCAACTACTTCCTCAACCCCAGGCAGTTACAGCCTTAGATGGCAGACCTCTGGAACCAGGAAAGGTTACAGAGGCGACTCAGTCCCTGCGACTTACCATCTTTCAACACCAGCAGGAGGAGACCTTCTATCTCATTGACTCCCCGAGTATCCTATTATCCTGGGTCACCCTTGGCTATGCAGACATAATCCCCAGATCGACTGGCCTACTGGCACCATTCTAAGCTGGGGTCCCACTTGCCAACTCACCTGCATGCTTCAGAGTCCCTCAGCCCCTAGTACCCAGTTTCAAGAGTCTGTTGACGTCTCCCGAGTCCCACAGTGTTTACCCATCGGTTCAAGGCAGTGTTCAAGCAAGTCCCGGGCTACTTCCTTACCGCCTCACCGCACGTATGACTGTGCCATTGATCTACTCCCTGGTTGCTGCCCTCCTAGAGGTCGGATCTTTTCCTTATCCTCCCTCGAGCACTCAGCTATGGACACCTACATTTAAGGAGTCCTTGGCAGCCGGCCTCATCTGTGCCTCTACTTCCCCGGCTGGGGCGGGCTTCTTTCTTTGTTGAAAAGAAAGACGGGGGTCTTAGGCCTTGTATTGATTACCGGGGACTCAACAAGATCACGGTTCGGAATCGATACCCCCTTCCTCTCATGGCCACTGCTTTTGAGCTGCTTTCAAGGGGCTTCCATTTTTACTAAACTGGATCTCCGCAATGCTTACCATCTCGTGCGGATCCGGCCAGGTGACGAATGGAAGACGGCATTTAACACGCCCACGGGGCACTATGAATATCGGGTGATGCCGTTCGGGCTCACCCATGCCCCCGCAGTATTCCAAGCCCTGATTAATGATGTTCTCCGGGATATGCTTAATCGTTCGTCTTCGTGTACCTGGACGATATCCTCATTTTCTCGAGGTCACTGAAGGAGCATGAGGGGCATGTTAGCAGGGTTCTCCAGAGGCTCCTTGACAATCACCTCTACGTTAAACCTGAGAAGTGTGAATTTTCATGTTCCCAGACCCCAGTTTCTCGGGTTTATTGTCACTCCCGGCCACCTAGAGATGGATCCCAAGAAGGTCAAAGCGGTCCACAGCTGGCCCACACCTGCCACGGTCAAGGAGGTTCAACGGTTCATTGGCTTTTCTAACTTCTATCGGAAGTTCATTAAGAATTTCAGCTCTGTGGTAGCCCCCTTGACGACGCTTACCAAGGGAGGAGGGACTAAGATTCACTGGGGTCCGGAAGCAGCAGGGGCCTTCGAGGATCTCAAGCGCCGCTTCACTTCTGCTCCGATTCTGGTGATCCCTGAGCCAGAAAGACCTTTCGTGGTGGAGGTGGACGCCTCAGAGGTGGGGGTGGGAGCCGTCCTGTCACAGAGGGGTGAGAGGATGGGAGATTACACCCTTGGCCTTCATGTCTCGCCGCCTGTCTGAGGCCGAGCGCAACTACCACGTGGGGGATCGAGAGTTGCTTGCGGTAAAACTGGCCTTGGAAGAGTGGCGCCATTGGCTTGAGGGGGTCAGCAGGCATCCTTTCCAGGTTCTCACAGACCACAAGAACCCTGGAGTATCTCCAACAGGCAAAGCGGATGAACCCTCGGCAAGACACGATGGTCCCCTTTTTTAATCGATTCCAGTTTTCTCCTGTCTTACAGACCTGGCACCAAGAACGTCAAGCCGGATGCCCTGTCTCGAGCCTATTCTCCCGAGATACAAAGAGAAGCCCTTGGCATCGATTATTCCGAGGTCTAGGATCATCGCACCTCTTCAGTGGGAACTAGAAAGAGGGGTACGAGAGGCCCTTGTCCATGAGCCCGATCCAGGCGGTGGTCCTGCCGGACGCCTGTACGTTCCTCTCTCTGTTCGGGCCCGCGTCTTGCAGTGGGGTCATGAGTCGCCCTTGACATGCCATCCGGGTAGTGCTCGCACACTGGAATTCCTCCAGCGGCGGTTTTGGTGGCCGTCCATCAAGAAGGACGTGCAGGTCTATGTTTGAGGCCGGCCCTGTGTGCAACCAGGGAAAGTCGACACGTCAGCGACCCCAGGGACTGCTCCATCCTTACCTGTTCCTCGCAGGCCATGGTCACACCTTTCTCTGGACTTTGTTACGGGACTTCCTCCATCCCAGGGCAACACAGTCGTCCTAGTGGTTGTAGACCGGTTCTCTAAGGCTGCCCGGTTTATTCCCCTGCCCAAGCTGCCCTCGGCCAAGGAGACTGCTGAGCTCCTCCATGAACCATGTCTTCCGGATATTTGGAATTCCCCTGGACGTTGTCTCCGACCGAGGTCCCCAATTCTCGTCCCGGGTTTGGGGGGCCTTCTGCAGGCTTATTGGGGCCACAGCCAGCCTATCGTCTGGGTTCCATCCAGAGTCTAATGGCCAACGGAACGGATTAATCAGGATCTGGAGACCACCCTGCGGTGTATGGCGGCCAGTAATCCCACGTCTTGGGCCACCTATATCATTTGGGCGGAATATGCCCACAACACCCTCCAGTCCTCAGCCACCGGATTGTCCCCCTTCGAATGCCAGTTCGGATACACCCCTCCATTATTTCCAGAGGAAGAGGCGCAAGTTGGTGTTCCCCTCGGCCCAGCGCGCTTTGTCCAACGCTGTAGGCGGACCTGGAAGAAGGCCAGGCGTACCCTCCTTCGGACCTCCCAGAGATACCAAAGTCAGGCTAATCGCCGCCGCCGGACGGCCCCCTAGTTTTCCGAGCTGGTCAGAGAGTTTGGTTGGCCACCAAGAACCTGCCCCTCGGGTCGAATCCAAGAAGCTTTCCCAGAAATACATCGGCCCTTTCCGCATAGCAAGGAAAGTTAACCCTGTTTTCTTATCGTTTGGTTCTCCCTCGCTCCCTTAGAATTAACCCCACTTTCCATGTTTCACTACTAAAACCTGTCTTGTCTTCTCCTTTGCCCCCCCACGCAGACCCCCGCCACCTCCCAGGATCATTGACGGCCAGCCAGCCTACACAGTGCGCCGGATACTGGACTCCCGGAGGGTCCAGAACTCTCTGCAGTATCTGGTGGACTGGGAGGGCTACGGGCCAGAGGAGCGCTCCTGGGTTCCAGCCAAGGACATCCTGGACCCAGGTTTGATCCCGAGAGTTTCGCACCCTGAGGCCAGGGTGTTCTGGAAGGAACGTCAGGAGTCGTTCCTAGAGGAGGGGGTCCTGTCAGCTTCCTGCCTCCTGTTTGTCTCCCGGGCCTCTAGAGGTCATCTGTGTTCCCCTCTGCCTTAGTTTTTTTTCTTCCTCGTGTGTCCTCTTATTAGCTTTATCCAGGTCACCTGTGCCTTGTTTCCCCTAGAGTATTTAGCTGTGTTTTTTCGCTTGTTCCTCACTTGGTCTTTGAGTCCTGGCTATGTGTCTCCTGCTGTGTCCACAGAGTCTTTCCGAGTAAGCTTTTCTAAGTTATCTTTATTTTGTTTTTCTCTCCCCTCGTGGAGTTATTTTGTTTTGTCCTCCTGTTTTGTTTACTGTACCTCTGTTAGTATACCTCTTTCTGAGAAGAACTTTGGTTGGATTATTTTTGAAGTGCAAAGCAATACCTTTTTTTATATTAAATCTACTTTGCCTGGAGTATTGCCTTGAGTGTTTCGTTTGGGTCCTACTATACCTCCTCTGTGGCTTAGGGGTAGAACACCCAACTCTCCACATCTGAGACCTGAGTTCAAGCCCAGCTTGTGACAGCTTGAGAGGATCTGCAGAGAACAATGGGAGAAACTCCCCAAATACAGGTGTGCCTAAGCTTGTAGCAGCATACCCATGAAGACTCGATGCTGTAATCGCTGCCAAAGGTGCTTCAACAAAGTACTGAGTAAAGGGCCTGAAATACTTATGAAATGTGATATTTCTGTTTTTATTTTTAATAAATTAGCAAACATTTCTAAAAAACCTGTTTTTGCTTGTCATTATGGGGTATTGTGTGTAGATTGATGAGGAAAAAAACAATTTAATCAATTTTAGAATAAAGCTGTAACGTAACAAAATGTGAATAAAGTCAAAGGTTCGGAATACTTTCTGAAGGCACTGTACCTGTCCATCAACACCTATCATTGTCTCACTTCTCAATTAAGTCTAAAAATACATGTTTTGTTATTAATGGTGATAGGCTGGGAAAATTTGCAGGTTAACGTTTTTTTTGTCATGAATCTTGTTCTGGAGGCAGCTCTGCATAGTGGTCACTAGCTGGCACAGCCAGAGTTATAAAATCTGGTTTTAAACCTAACCCTAACCTTAACCACACTGCTAATCCTAATGCCTAAACCTAACCTTGAATTAAGACCAAAATGAATTTCTACATTATAGCCAATATATGTTTTGCGCCAATTCAAATTGCTTGCACCCTCTCCCAGGCTGTTTATAAATGCATAATTTAAGCCCCACCACTGCATTTAAATTCTACCACTGAATCGTCTGTATGATGTTTATGCCTTTAATCACTGAAACCACATAATGGCTAATGCATGGCATAAAAACATTTTCTTTGATGTCTTTGATCAGCTGGACATCATTACAGTACCTCTACCACATTTCCCAGGAGCACATTTTCAGGAAGTCTCATCTCTACTACTGTCCATTCTACCAATATAACACACTCCAAACCATAAGTTCAACGACACTCTTATCATTATAGTACCATATGTAATATGTCACCCTAAGTTAACTACTGTAACTAATGTCAGCTCAGGTGACATATAACTACAATGGTTAAATGTCTGTTTTGACATATTTTAATGTATGCACTTAGCTTTTGTGCAAAACTAGCTGTTGATGTGAATCTCTCTGGCCTGGAAGGACAGGACCGTAGTTGGACATCACTCTGCTGACTCTGTAAGACAGTATTTCTGCAGTTTGAAGGTACTGTACACACACCCCTCCATCATTGTCATATGTGAAATATCTGTGTGCTGCCCTGTCAGGACTCAAAGTAGAATGTACAATATGTCCCTGTGTGCCACATATAATTCATATAGGCTCGGCCTTTCAAT
Organism: Coregonus suidteri; assembly: GCA_036851935.1. Taxonomy (NCBI): domain Eukaryota; kingdom Metazoa; phylum Chordata; class Actinopteri; order Salmoniformes; family Salmonidae; genus Coregonus; species Coregonus suidteri. The sequence goes on from JAGTTL010001024.1 coordinate 11,395, forward strand.
ATGCTGTGTATGCCATGATTTTGAATTTGTTAGACCCCTTTGTGAGAAATAAAAACACAATTTGTTACAAAAGGTAAATCCATGACCCGAGAAAATGTTTCTTAACCCTTGGCACGTCTTATACTGATCCACAATGACACCTTTATAATTACTAATGGGCAGGGTGAATTATCCCAAAAATATAATCTATAATAATTGTTTGCGGTAAATTATTGTATATTGCTGTTTGGCCAATTCAGCACTTTTTGCATGAACATTGAATCTTCAGGGCAAACCCCCCCCCCCCCCCCCCAACCTCTGCTTTCTCCCACTAAGATCTCCACTGTCTACTGTTTGTGGTTACCTGTGCTTAGTATTTTTTCATTCCTTCCCTATTGTCCCAAGGCACCTCCTGAAAGTAATCCTGAAATGTCCACCTGCCAGGATCAACAACGAGATCCTGCCACAGGGAAACAATAAACAGCGAGGCTGCTGTGAGCTATGTGGTTTCCTGTTTTTGTTTGCGAGTCAATTAAGCAGTAAATGACCCCTAGAATCTACTGCAATAAGGCAAGCACCAGCACTGGATTGCCTTTAATATATCACAATTATGACAGTAATTGTTTCTGATGGTTTGATTGCGTTTTCCCAAGCTGTAAAGATATTTCAGAAACCAAAACAATAAAACATGATATTGTCACCATTAAAAAGGAGTGATTAAACCCATCCATTTTGTTTGCTAGTCAAGGGGACCGGCTTGAGGTGCCGTCACTAACAGGTGCGAGTATCAACATTGTGGAATAATTGTCACATAATTTCACCCTTGACTTCATACCTACTGCAATCTGGGCTGAGAAGTAGTCATAGGGTGAGATTTAGTCTGTCAATGGCTTCTTTAGTCATTATTCAGAATCACTTATCTGTAAGCACTCGCTCAAAAACGGACGCTTCTGCAGGTTTGGAGTATGGTGGTACAAACGGTTATATAATTCCATATTTCTCAGTTGGGGTTTATCAGCATTAGAGCACCTTGCCTTGACTGCTCATTTACCACTAACATCACAGATATTAAATGAATTAACTGTGAGTTTTTAAAAAGTTGACCACTCCTGACCTATACGTACATGGCTTATATTCAGTACATCAAAATATAGCACAACCTAATTATAAGAAGACACTGTTAACGCTCGAGTCCAGAGGAGTTACAGAGCATTCTGATTGGATTTCAGGTTTTTCCTTAAACGTCCATAGTCAAAAATCGAGTTTTGTTGAAAATGAGTATATTATCAAACAGGCCTTGAAGTAGGAAAATCGTGTCAATGCATTGCTGAAGAAAACACAAAGATAAGGGAATTTTTCATTACCAAATTTTTTTTCGTTCAAACATACAGTAAATGTTGGATTTTCATCAAAGAGAGTGAGTCGTCATAGACAGTAGGAACAGGAACTCTGCCTCTGTGCCAGTTGCCTTGATGATAACATTTGTCAAAGCGCCCACCATTGATTTCAGCAGATAATTATCTTGTGTGCATCGCCAAGGTCATTCTCAGATTTTATTGGCACTCTCAGAATCTTCTGCTGAGAACCAGCTCGTGCCATTACCAATTCATGAGCTTATTATGACTGAATTATATTATCTCTTCCACACAACCGTTTTTTCCCCTCCATCATAAAGGTCTGTTTGATCGATTAACCCATAAGTGTCTAAGCCCTGTCTAAGCCGGGGGGGGGGTTCTACTAAGCTATATGTAATTGTTTTAAGAAGGTCATACCAAGGATCTTTTTGCTATTTCATGTAGAATTATAAGACCCCTTGAAGTATATACATAAAAAAAATATATAACAAAAAGTTTTCATGAAAAATTATTTTTGGCCTTGCTGCTATTAACCCGTACAAACGCATGGAATAACAGATTCACTACATGGAACAACAGATAGTCCCCCCAAAAATCTAAAGGAAGTTTGTTCTGTGTCTACCCTATATCTTAGAGATATAAGAAAGATCAGGAAACATTTTGATATTTATTTTGTAACATGTATTCAACCCCTTATTTTTGGCACTAAACAGTCTCTATATACAGTATTCAGACCCCTTGACTTTTTCCACATTTTGTTACGTTACAGCCTTATTCTAAAATGGATTAAATAAACAAAATTCCTCAGCAATCTACACACAATACCCGATAATGACAACACTAAAAATAAAAAATAAAAGTAAAATACCTTATTTACATAAGTATTCAGACCCTTTGCTGTGATACTCGAAATTGAGCTCAGGTGCATCCTGTTTCCATTGATTATCCTTGAGATGTTTCTACAACTTGATTGGAGTCAACCTGTGATAAATTGAATTTATTGGACATGATTTGGAAAGGCACACAGCTGTCTATGTAAGGTCCCACAGTCCCAATCAGGAGTGGCCAGATGGAAGCCACCCCTCAGTAAAAGGCACATGACAGCCCGTTTGAAGTTTGCCAAAAGGCACCTAAAGACTCTCAGACCATGAGAAACAAGATTCTCTGGTCTGATGAAATCAAGATTGAACTCTTGGGCCTGAATGCCAAGCGTTATGTCTGGAGAAAACCTGGCATCATCCCTACAGTGAAGCATGGTGGTGTCAGAATCATGTTGTGGGGATGTTTTTCAGTTGCAGGGACTGGGAGACTAGTCGGCAGGTAGCTTAGTGGTTAAGAGCGTTGTGCCAGTAACCGAAAGGTCGCTGGTTCTAATCCCCGAGCCGACTAGGTGAAAAATCTGTTGATGTGCCCTTGAGTAAGGCACTTAACCCTAATTGCTCATGTAAGTCGCTCTGGATAAGAGCGTCTGCTAAATGACTAAAATGTAAATGTAAATGTAGTCAGGATCGAGGGAAAGATTAACTGAGCAAAGTAAAGAGAGATTCTTAATGAAAACCTGCTCCAGAGCGCTCAGGACCTCAGACTGGGGCGAAGGTTCACCTTCAAACAGGACAACGACCCTAAGCACACAGCCAAGACAACACAGGAGTTGCTTCGGGACATGTCTCTGAATGTCCTTGAGTGGCCCAGCCAGAGCCCGACTTGAACCCGATAGAACATCTCTGGAGAGACCTGAAAATAGCTGTGCAGAAACCGCTCCCCATCCAACCTTACAGAGCTTGACAGGATCTGCAGAGAACAATGGGAGAATCTCCCCAAATACTGGTGTGCCAAGCTTGTAGCGTCATACCCAAGAAGACTCGAGGCTGGGTCTGAATACTTATGTAAATGTATTATTTCAGTTAATTTAAAAAAAATGATTAGCAAACATTTCTAAAAAAACCAGTTTTTGCTTTGTCATTATGGGGTATTGTAGTTTAGATTGATGAGGGGGGAAAAAACCAATTTAATCAATTTTAGAATAAGCCTGTAACCTAACAAAATGTGGAAAAGTGAGTTGATCTGAATACTTTCCAAAGGCACTTGTACTTTCATAAATATTTTCAACTGGTACCGGGGGGACCTTCAGACATGTGTTGTGAGGCCTGTGGTTATCTTAGAGCAAAACAACCCAACATGTACGTGTTGTACGAGAGTCTCACCCTTCCACAGAGGGGGTCATATTCGGGACATTACAGACAGAAGTTGGCAGATTCGGCTTTACCGACTTCAGACGAGTCCCAAGACACTTGTGGGGGACGTAGAGCAAAACGGAGAACACCCTTTTGTAGGCCAAACCGTTTGGACGATACACACGATTTTGTGAGAAGACTGATTTTCAGGATGTCTCATGGTCTGACAAACACCGCTCTAGCTCTGTCACTTTTCATTGCAGATGCATCCAATGCAAAAAAAAACTGATATCTCTAGCTTAAACTGAGGGATTTTTTATCATTATGCTAATTATATTTCCAAGGAGGCACAGACATCAACTCTAGGGGGTTAATCATTCAAATGTAATTTCCATATTGTGAATAGGTTTACAGATGGCTGGTAAATAGTTCATAAATATTGATAAATTCACAATTTAATGGCAAACACCCACTTTGATAACCATATAAAAACAAATACATACAAAATAAGTGCGGAACCTCACTATGTCTAGTTTTGTACACCAGTATTGGGGGAATATTCTGTTTACTGTTCCAGAACATTCTGAAAATTACACGTTGTTACTGTAGCTGGCAGGCTATTGTTATGTACAACATACATTTTTTCTATTACAATTTTTTTTACAGTTTCCAGTCAGCACTCTAGAGAGTTTCTGCCAATAAGGGGAAAGCCATTTAAATGTAAAAAAAATAATAATGATTGGATAGCAAAATGGAACAGCTGTCGATGTATACATCTTTAACATGTGGGGAATAATATGCACTTACGTGATGGCATATTATCTCTCAGACATGCCAGTGCATATGTCCTTGTGTAACTCTCATCAAATATGCATCTGCCACCTGTGCCATCTAAATATTTGCTGGAGAAAATGTAACTGAAGGCATAAGTAGCATTGTGAGTGCTTACAAAAGCTACGTCAACTTTTGCGGACTTGAGAGTTCATCATTGCTTGCATATATTTTTTTAATACACAAGATAAAAATCATTTTGGAACGTGATCAAAATATACATCAAAGCTCCTTGCAAATCAGGCTTTTGATTGTATTTTACAAATGTTAGATAACTTATTTTGATGTGCCTTTCAAAGCCATGCCTAAACTCTGTTCACTATCTCCCATGTGTTTTCCAAGGGCTTTATGGGGGGACTAAAACGGATCTAACATAATGTTTAAGTCGGAGCTAGAAGTCTGCCCAAGAATAACCACATTAATACAAAGTTAGAAACCCAGATTAATTTCAGTGTGTCAGTGATAACAAGCCTGTTGGTGCTAAGTGAATTCCCTAATGCGGGAACATCAAACTGGTAGTTGTGCTTTTCTCTCTCTGGCTTTCACACTACCAAGTATGGTGATGGAACTGCTTCAGCCCCCCCGGAGTCGACAGTGTGAAAATGCTACCACAAGTACACATCCCTGGCTCACCACTCTTCTCTTGATTTACCAGCTCATTGATGGGCCTATGGAGACATGTGTTTAGAGGCAGTGTGCCTTTGTGCAGTTGTCATAATGAGAGAGGGTTAGGTTCTTCTCTCCAGCTCACCCACAGAGGGACAAGCGGCCATGGGATGTTCCTTCTGGATAGTGAAAGCTCCCCAGATTAGAATGTGATGTGCAATGTCTGCACAAGGAAGAAGCCCACCTATTAAGTTCTGAAGGAATACAGACTGCTGTTTGAGTGAGGATCTCTGTCAAAGAGATATATAGCAGTGCTGGAAATAGTGTGGCATCTACGTTGTATTGAACTTCAAATCTATTTGAATGGTTTTGATATTTGGATAAAGGAGATTTGATTGCGAAAACTGACAGTTAATTTGTCCTTCTGGCATAAAGTAAGAAACTTAGGGTCAGCAGAGTTGGTGTTTTTGTTGTTTCCCCACACAATGAAAAAGCTCTTCGGTGCTGTCCATGGTGGGCAACACTAATACTTAACCAATGTGGCACTATTATCCATCACACAAATTGAGTAACAATTAAAATAATGATAAAATACACAATAAGAGCTGTTTGGTAGCCCCCCAAACATCCATCTGGCTGGTCCATTTTTAGCCATTGGGCCTGTCCTAACTTGTTTTTTTGTGTGTTGCGCAAATGATCATTATCTGGCTAATAATGGGGGCATATCAGTAAAAACATGGTCCAGTGTGGGGGGCCTAAGGAAAACATTGTGTTTTAGAAATGCCAGGGTCGATTTCTGGTCCCAGTCTGCCCCTCGGCAAACACCAGTACGAACATACTCTATAGTTAATGATCAAAACCATTTTTTAGTTTTCTAAAGGGTTATTTTTGGGGCTATTGACTGGAATAGAGGAGACACACCAAGTGCTCGGGAAACACTTGAAGTAAATGTTTGGGGATAGAATTGTATATCCAGCTCTGAGACGATAATATGTCAACAGACCTCTCGCAAGGGCCGCCTCTTGCTTCAGAGTGTCAACATTTCAATTGCTTCACCATGGGAAATACTACAATGACAAAGTGTTCCATTGAGATTATGGCCAGCAAACATACTGGCAGCCAGGCCTTCTCCAGTACCAGAAGCAGAGCGTGATTGCATTTTACTAAATAATCATTTTTTACCAGGGGTATCTCTAAAAGGGCTGCATACCAACCATGCCGGAACTGTTTTCGAATTTTATACTAAGCAATATTTACAGCGATTGACCACACTGTCTTTGGGATCTCTTTTCCATTTTAAAAGCACTATGGCTGGAATTCGGGAAACTAAAACTAGTGAGGTTAAAAGGAAGACCTCAAAGCTTTCAAGGCATAGGTTTTAATTAGATTTGGGGTGTCTCTAATTTGGGAGGTTGTATATTTTCATGGCGGTTACAAAATTTCACAGACTCTATCTGTTGACTTATGGTGTATTGACTGAGCTCCCCGGTTGTACAAACAGCTAGTAAGCATCTTGGTCCTTGTCATCTTAATTATAGGCAAGTGTTTACAGACATTGTGTTACCAGGCTATCAAGATAATATCAGTCCACCGCAATGACAGTCAACATGGCTGACAAGTTACTCTAAACAGCACCCCCATTGCTGCGGTTTTATTACATAGGCCTACTGTGATTACTGTCCTGTATGGCTCAGTGGTATGAGGAGTAAGGCGGTGGGTTGTGGGGCGTATCGATTCCCACCAGGGGACCAGTACGGGAAAAGTATGAAAATTGTATGTACCTCACTAATGCAGGGTTTCCCAAAACTTGGTCCTCTGGAACCCCAAACGGTTGTCACATTTGGTCTATGCACTAGCACTACAACTGATTTCAAATAATAAACTAATCATCAAGAGTTGATCGTTTGAATCAGCTGTGTAGTGTTAGCGTTAAAAACTAAAAACGTGTACTGCTATGGGGTTATCGAGGAGGAATTACCGATATCGGGAAAACACTGCACTACTGTGAGTCGCTACTGGATAAGAGTTGTCTGCTATATCGATTTCAAAATGTTTTTACAAAAATTCTGAAAATATATAATCCAATACAATTTCAGCGGAAAACAATATGTGTACACCTTTCAGACATGCCAAGCAGCGTTGCGACATGGGAATCAGGCTCAAAGTTAAGCAGATGTGGGAATAAGTCCTATACATACAGTGCAATTCGGAAAGTATCAGAACACTTGACTTTGTACACATTACAGGCTTATTCCAAAAATTGATTTTAAAATTAAAACAATTCATTCATAAATCTCCACACATATACCCCATAATGGACAAAGAGCGCGAAAATATACGGTTGTATACATTTTGCACATTTATTAAAATGGAAAACAGAAATACATTAATTATGTAAGTATTTCAGGACCCTTGCTAGTATGACTCAAAATGTGAGCTCAGGTGCATCCGTTCCATAGTGATCATCCTTGAGATGTTTCTACAATTCGAATTGGAGTCCACCTGTGGTTAAAGTCAATGATTGGGACATGATTTGGAAAGGCACACAGCTGGTCTATATAAGTCCAACATGTTGACAGTGCATGTCAAAGCAAAAACCCAAGCTATGTATGGTCGGAAGGAAATTGTCTGTAGAGGTCTCCGAGGACATGATTGTGTCGAGGCACAGCTCTGGGGTAAAGGTAATCAAAACATTTCTGGAAGCATTGAATGTCCCCAAGAACACAGTGGCCGCACATCATATCCTAAATGAAGAAGTTTGGAAACCACACAACAAAACTGAGCAAATCAGGGAGGAGAAGGGCATTGGTCATGGGAGGTGATCAAGAACACGATGTTCATTATGCCAGAGCGGAGATGGGTGAGAACCTTCCAGAAAGGGACAACCATCTCCGTCAACACTCCAAAATTTACATTTTAGCAGATTGCTCTTATCACAGAGCGAACGTTACATATAGACAATTCAGTGGTTAAGTGCCCATTGCTCAGGACACATCGAGACAGATTTTTTATCTAGCCCTCAGGGATAGAACCAGCAACCTTTCGGGTACTGGCACAACGCTCTTAACCAATAAGCTACCTTTCCGCCCCACTAAGTTACCTGCCGTCCCCCCACCAAAAGGCCTTTTT
>JAGTTL010001025.1:0-19466 GCA_036851935.1 Coregonus suidteri
ATAATATTTACACATACTTGATAGAGGTTTAGCTACCTTCTCTAAGATTCAACCCCATGTTCCTTGTACTGGAATTCTCAACAGACATTTACCCTCAAGATTCCTCACTGATCTTACAGAATGAGTTAACTCCTTGAACCAAAAATTCCTACCTGCCCATCCATCTTTAATTTGCAAACAGAAAAATCTAATCCATATGCCTTCCATTTAGTTTCTCTCTTTCCTAACGAACAGTATTGATCAGATATATTCTTGTCAAACAACTCATCCTGTACCTCCATGATAGTATTCTCCCTAATCTTTCCCTCTAACATTACTCAAAATAAGTTAGCAATCACTCATAACCCTCTTCCACTTCATATCATTTTACAAAATATACTTCCTTTCACTAGATGAAACAGCTTCTACTGCTTGTCCTCATAACAACACTTCTTCTCCATAATTATCTCTCCACATGAGAGGAATCTCACCTCTACACATTCCTTCTCTCACATCTACAAGGAAGATGAGCTGTACCACCCATCCTAACCCTAATGACAGTCTTTTCCTCTAAAATTGGTGCTGGAGCGATTGGCTCCCTTGTAATCAAATGTGATACATTTATAGCTTTAATAACTGTCAATGTTGAAAGAGTTGAACTGCTTCTCACTGTTGTTTTAATAGGCAGAAGTGTTGATGTCATTGTTGTTGATTCATCCATTCTCCCTAAAGCTTTGAACTCTTTACTTGTATTTCCATCTATCACCACTAGTGTCACTACATTAACTCTCAGTCCCAACTCTAATCCCTCACTTTCAAACTGTTGATTATAAAAAAATACATTTATAATCACCTTGATCCCCCTGCTGGGAATTGTAAATATAGATACTACAATCACCCTCAATCTTCATTCTTCTCTTATCATTCAACAACGCATACTTTCTCAATGCATCTGCTCCTTACAGATCTAAACTCCTACCATATCTATCTTCCCACTGAACTCTAAATTTCCCTTCACCACTGTTCTCTCTCTCTTACAACTAGCATTGGAGCTGAGCTGACTGTCATAGAGTTCCTTCAATTCTAGTTTTCTTAACTTTTTAGTCTGACTTTTTCCCCTAATTTTTCAAAAACCATTTCACTGATTTATCCACAAATTCCTTTCCCACTAATTTTAGGATATGTGATCCGGAAGTCCCCACCTGCTTATGACTTCTTTACACAAAAACTTGGCAAACGATTGAGCATCTTTTAGCCTAGTTTCACATCTTATTCCCCTCTTGGTGTAGGAATGTAACCAAGAATATCAGTCACCCCCTGTAAACATCACTTTTCAGACAGATTGTCCTCCTTCCTATGATATAGTCAATATTTTCAAGCAAATATGGTTCCCAAAAACCCTACTCCTTTGTAATCTTTCTCCTAATCTCCCCCCTTGCAACATTAGCTAATCCCTAGCTTCCTAAATCATCAGACCTAATAGTCCAGAGGCGCTACTATCAACCCCTCATGGTTTCTCCCAAGATAACAATTGATTTCTACTCTAAGGATTTTTTCTATTGTCTTCAAAACACCTGCTTTGAAAGTCCTTCAATTTCTGGTTCAATCCCTTGGATTGCTTCATCTTTCAATGGATACTGATTCTTCCAAGGAGGTCTGGCTCCTCGTCGAAGTTCAACTTTCACCTCAATTGGGCTGATTTCACAAATCCAATATCAGTACTACTTTGATATCACAAACATTCTTGAACTTTTTGCAACATCTCCTCTTTAATAGATTCTCAATCCATCTTCACACTTCAAACAGATTAATGTGTCTTCCGTACAGCTTATGACTCTCCTTGTCCTTGAGCCAAGATCATCATTTTCAGAAATCGCTGCTCTTCACTCCTCCAAATCCCCCAATTATCTTCCATCATCAACAATTGGTAAACCTTTTCCTTTGGCACTTCTACCAGACAGCCGTCTGGTGTACATCTTATTTTACAATTCAACTTACACAATGCATCTCTTCCCAACAATGCAATAGGTATATGTTCTGATACCAGTATGGGTATTGTAATTTTCTCATTTTCATGGCAGAGCTCAATTGGTTCCTTAAGAGTAATCAACAGTTTTTACTCCCTCAAATCCCTATCCTAATTAGTTGATTTGACATAGTGAGATGTGTAACCTCTTCAGGCTGAACACAGATAAAAGCCTTTCCGCTATCCATCATCACTTCCCATGGTCCGTTGTTTATTTTCACTTCAATTGTTGGATCTTTTTCCCCTAACTGGTGCTACCAGCTGACACCCCCCTTTCGGATCTTCTAGGCACCCCTAGAATCCTTGCTCCTTGCCCCTATAAGGGTTCACCTGTCCTCCAGATGATCTTCACTTGCTCCTGTATCTTCCTCTGAAATTCCCTCTTGTGTTTCCTTCTGGCCCATTACACTCACAGGCAAAGTCACCAACCTGTCCATAATCATAACACACTTCTTAAGATTGCTGGTAGTATGGCTTAAATCTTCCTCCTCTTCCTCTTCCTAAGCCTTCTCGTCCTCTTCCTCTCCAATTCTTTGTCTTTCCAGAAACTGTCTATGGATATGAAACAACTTGTACCACTAGTTGTGGCTGGTACAATTGCATTTGACCTTGTTCAGTTGAAGCTGTGGCAGTGATTGTTGATTTGGTGCACACTGATTCTTCATAACCAAAGCTTTTCTTCTCCTTCTTATTCTCCCCCAGTTGTATTTCATCAAGTTTTCTGAGAGTTTCTTGGTCCTGTTCTTTCTAGTTGTTGACATATCGGTATTCTTCAAAGGCTTATATTCTAAGTTCTGTCCTCGAAATATCATCTTGCATCATCTTCTTACTTGTGCTCTCTTTCCTTGGCCTCAATGTATACTTTTTCTCCAATTCTTGGGATCCTTTTCTCAGCAGTTTTTTCTCTTCTGTATCTTCAGCTTCTTGAGTTGTTCTTCCAGTTCTCTTTATCTCTTCTAAATTACTTGCTTTATCCAGGCATGATACGCATCAGTCTATATCTCTTTCTATTTATTCTGTGCTAGTCATTTTAGGATAAAATCCTCTTGAACATAAAGCACCTTTAATCTCCAAATCTTCATTGCTTTCTCCATCTTCACTTTCATCAGAGATCGAATCTCTAGTATCCTTCTTCTTCCTCCAACTTCCATCAGAGATCAAATCTCTAGTATCCTTCTTCTTTCCTCTCTTGCCAACCTCTTTTTTTTCTTTTTTTTTCTTCCCCAAATTAATTAATTAATCAATTAATTTATTAATTTATTCATCAATTTACTTATTTATTCATTTTATTTTATTTTACCAAATTATTGATTAGTGGCAATCTTACCACATCCAATCAGGAAAAGTAAATGAAAGTAGTCAACTTCAGAGCAATCCAAAAAATAAAGACCTCTAATCCAGCAACACTACAGCACTCACAAACCCCATTGCTTAATAAGCACCCAATTACCTTAATTTTACAGAATAATGTCAGTACTCGATTTCCCCACTCAACTCTAATCAAACCCACTCATGCACAAAAACTCCAAAATGCAATTCTTAATTACATCAATTGATCAGTCTGTTGCCAAGTCCTTGTCAAATTGTCATAACATCAAATATGCTAGGCACCCAAAATATCCTCTATGGGAAGGTACGTTTTGTAAATAGAACAGTACTGGCCTTAATTTGACTTGATCCGTTGCAGCACACTCTGTCGCATGATGCACTCGTCAGCACTTCCTCTCTCTCTCTGTCTCCTCCTTCTTATCGTCTCTCTCATATCACAGAAGAACAAAGAAACAGACAATAATTTAGTAGTTTATGCACTCACTGAGTTATTACAACCATTCAATATTCCTCTAGTCACATTCACTCTAAGAAATAACTCAGGAATATTATAAATATCTCAATAACATTTTATTTATTTATTTATTTTATTATTTTTTATTTTTAATCCGTCAACATATCTCTCTCATTTATCAATTCAATAGATCTCAACAAATAGTTTCATCATTAAGCAACAGCCTATTTAACAAACAGAACTCTCCATTCGTGTTCAAATCTCCTCCACTCCTCTCTGTCTGCTCTGAGTCTGCGTCACCCAGCAACTCAGTGCAGGCAGAGGAGTGGCACATTTGCTCTACGTAACTCTAAACTCATAAAATCACATGCATGCGTAGTACATTCACCAGTGCGATTTCAGAGTGGAGGGAGCTCTCTTCCAGCTCTCTCCCAGCTAGACGACAGAAAGTAAACAGTCCCGCTGTACTTCCTCTCTTACCCCCCATAGACAAACAGTAACACTTAACAGAGCTCACAAACCATAGAACACAAATCCTACTCTCTTCTACACACATACATACAGTTTAAGAGGCTTATTTCCATTCCTATGGACCCCTAAGGCAGTATGCTACCTCCGTTGCGCCGTATATTTCCATTGTACCTACATTTCTGCTAACACGAGTTCCGCGGATATCCAATGAGCGGTCACATCAATCATATAATTCGTCAACTATAAGTTGAGCGGTAACTTGCAACCGAATATATATACCACAACCTCAAGTCCCCGGGACTTGAGGTTGTGGTATATATATTCGGTTGCAAGTTACCGCTCACTTGCTTTTAGGATTTTTTTCGGCCCATCCTAATGATCGTCTCGTTAGAGGGCTTTCCTAGATCCGCAATGTCCTAATTTGTATACATTTACCTTAGTTCCTGGCCTTTCCTTCATTGTATTCTTTTTGAATTTTATTCAAGCAAAATATCCCTATAGACACTCCCCCCTGTTTGCGTTGCTTTCAACGCAAACAAATTTAGAACGGACTCCTATCCCACAGCAAATAACAGCAAAGCACACACGCAAGTTCTTAACGGTGCATTCATTCAACGCACACACACAGACACACGAACTGACCAGTGCCCAAAGTAGCGAGAAAACTCACCCTTATCTGCCGGACTCCGGAGCGAAAGTCAGCTCGGCGCCCATGAATGGAACGCTGAGAAAAGACTCAACACGACCAAATTCCTCGTCGCCATTTTGTGGTGTCGAGAAAACTATGCTGAGATGCTGTGAGAACAAGAATTCCGCTGACACTGTACTTTGATTATAAAGGTTTATTTATATCAAAGGGTTCCAGCGTCAATTTACAGATATCTGCAGATATCTGGAGAATAACCGGACCCCAATCTGTAATATGTTATTCTGTCCTCCTTTGTTTTAACCGTGGTATTTATATCCTATGCCCTATGTAACATAATATGGGTGTTTTCCCTACAGACCAATCCCAGGAGGCCACCTAACAGACTTCCTCGGCTTTAGGGTGCCCCTATAGAACTACTCCCCAGATGCTCCCTTTAAGCTGAGTCAACATCCTCTAAAACCATTTGAAACCATTAGCAAAGTCATAAATTCCTCAGATACCACAATGTGTTTGTGTTCCTGTGAATTAATAGATCAATGGAGGGATGTCATGAGTGTCTCTCTGATTCAGAGGAGTTGGGTTAAATGCAGAAGACACATTTCAGTTGAATGCATTCAGTTGTGCAACTGAATAGGTATCCCCCTTTCCCTTTCCCCTTCATGTTCCAATGCTAATATGCTCTTAAGGCACTATTTATAGCTCTGGTCAATTTACTTTTAGTTTGTTTTAATGCATTTTTGCCTACTGTACGGTATGTGCTTGGTTGCCTTTAGTTTAACTACTGTTGCACATAAATCTTTATATATTTGTATGATTAAATGATAATGACATTTTTTGTTCAAGCTGGGCTGAAGCGTGCTCTGGTACGCTTTTATTCTATCACAGAAATTTATTTGAAATACAAATGTTACATTTTAGGGATTGTTAAAAGTGCTATATGAATGAAATACTTTTATTACTTAATTAATGACAGTCATTAGTCCATGTCCTTAGTAGAGTGACCTTCAAACGTAAATATTTCACACTTGTTCTCTGTGTAACAATGTTTTGACTCGACCCAAATGTAGATCATTATTGTATGGCAAAACAGCGTGTGTGTGTGCTGTTACTTAAGATAGCTGAAGTGTGTCAGTGAATGTGAATATCTATTGGTTAGCTCTGGCACTGTCTGATAGACCACTTAAGACAGACAGTGTCACACACATGCTTTGTTTTTCTCCGATCGCAATCTGAGTGTGCACATCAAGTTCAGCTGAGGCTTTAGTCTGATGTTTGGACTGTTTGGTTCATGAAATAATATGAATACATGTTAATAATCAATCCTATCTTTTGAAATCTTATTTCATGAAATAACACATACTTAGACAATAGGGCTTTGTTTCAATTTGCGATTTAAAAAAAAGTATATATTGTACATTGTGGACAATTCTATGATGTGCTGTGATGTACAGTACCAGTCAAAAGTTTGGACACACCTACTCATTAAAGGGTTTTTCTTTATTTTTTACTATTTTCTACATTGTAGAATAATGGTGAAGACATCAAAACTATGAAATAACACATATGGAATCATGTAGTAACCAAAAAAGTGTTAAACAAATCAAAAGTATATTTTATATTTGAGATTCTTCAAAGTAGCCACCCTTTGCCTTGATGACAGCTTTGCACACTCTTGGCATTCTCTCAACCAGCTTCATGAGCTTCATGAGTTTTCTCAAATGACTGCCTCGCCTGGTTCACCAACTACTTCTCAGATAGAGTTCAATGTGTCAAATCGGTGGGCCTGTTGTCTGGACCTATGGCAGTCTCTATGGGGGTGCCACAGGGTTCAATTCTTGGGCCGACTCTTTTCTCTGTGTATATCAATGATGTCGCTCTTGCTGCTGGTGACTCTCAGATCCACCTCTACGCAGACGACACCATTTTGTATACATCTGGCCCTTCACTGGACACTGTGTTAACAAACCTCCAAACGAGCTTCAATGCCATACAACACTCCTTCAGTAGCCTCCAACTGCTCTTAAACACTAGTAAAACTAAATGCATGCTCTTCAATCGAACGCTGCTGGCACCCCCGCCCACCCGACTAGAATCACTACTCTCGACGGGTCTGACCTAGAGTATGTGGACAACTACAAATACCTAGGTGTCTGGTTAGACTGTAAACTCTCCTTCCAGACTCACATTAAGAATCTCCAATCCAAAGTTAAATCTAGAATTGGCTTCCTATTTCGCAACAAAGCCTCCTTCACTCATGCTGCCAAACATGCCCTCGTAAAACTGACTATCCTACCGATCCTTGACTTCGGCGATGTCATTTACAAAATAGCCTCCAACACTCTACTAAGCAAATTGGATGTAGTCTATCACAGTGCCATCCGTTTTGTCTCCAAAGCCCCATACACTACACACCACTGTGACCTGTACGCTCTTGTTGGCTGGTCCTCACTACATATTCGTCTCCAAACCCACTGGCTCCAGGCCATCTATAAATCACTGCTAGGCAAATCCCCGCCTTATCTTAGCTCATTGGTCACCATAGCAACACCCACCCGTAGTATGCGCTCCAGCAGGTATATCTCACTGGTCATCCCCAAAGCCAATACCTCCTTTGGCCGCCATTCCTTCCGGTTCTCTGCTGCCAATGACTGGAACGAATTGCAAAAATCTCTGAAGCTGGAGACTCTTATCTCCCTCACTAACTGTTGTCAGAGCACCTTACCGATCACTGCACCTGTACACAGCCCATCTGAAATTAGCCCACCCAACTACCTCATCCCTATATTGTTATTTATTTTGCTCGTTTGCACCCCAGTATCTCTATTTGCACATCATCTCTTGCACATCTATCATTCCAGTGTTAATACTAATTGTAATTATTTTGCACTATAGCCTATTTATTGCCTTACCTCCATAACTTGCTACATTTGCACACACTGTATATATATTTTCTGTTGTATTTTTGACTTTATGTTTTGTTTGACCCCATATGTAACTCTGTGTTGTTGTTTTTATCGCACTGCTTTGCTTTATCTTGGCCAGGTCGCAGTTGTAAATGAAAACTTGTTCTCAACTGGCTTACCTGGTTAAATAAAGGTTAAATAAAAAAATTAAAATTAAATGAGGTAGTCACCTGGAAATCATTTCAATTAACCGGTGTGCCTTGTTAAAAGTTAATTTGTGGAATTGCTTTCCTTCTTAATGCATTTGATCCAATCAGTTGTGTTGTGACAAGGTAGGGGTGTGTAGTGTATTAGGATTATGTCTTTGTTAATGGTTTTTTCATGAAGAAATGGAATGTTGTTTATGTTAGTGCAAAAGTAGCCAGTTGTAGGGTGACGCCCCAGGGGAGACAGGTGATTGGACGGCAGAGGGAGCAACCCATATTTTTACATTGTTTATAAGTACAGGCTGGAGGAAGGGGGTGTTAGAAACAGGCAGATTAGTTTGGGACGCTGTTTCTCCAGACACTGCGGGTCTGTAACTTATGCTGACATCTTGTGATATGAATAAACCTTCTAATCAAAGTGCAGTCTAAGCGGACTCTTTGTTTGACAGCAATAACCACCAGCATCCCACTTCTGACACGATAGACGACAAAATGGAGGCTCCGCTGAGATACTGACTGCATCGTTCTTGGTTCCCTTCCTGAGTCGCGAGTTGACTACTGCTCAAGCCGGCTTTAAGGTGAGATTTCTCACACAATTTGGGCATTAGTTGTTTCGATGGCTCATTGAGGGGAATTGGAAGGGTGTACCGTTAAAAATTACTTAGGTTTGTGCTGATGTGCTGATGTGGTCTTGTTGCGGTCGACTAAGGGTCGGTAATAATTATTCTAAAATGTGGTTGCATTGGTAAACGGCAAATAATAGGAAGTCTAGAACAATTGATTGGTAGTGAATAAAGGCAGATATACGTATACATTAGGGCACTGCACCATTTAAGACCCCGGGGGGGCCATCTATGATGGGCCGAAAAATCCGTTTGCGCGATAGAATGTGCATTCGGTGTGTGTTCTAAAAAACTCGGGTTGATGAGATTTATCTGATTGTGATTATTGCTCATCGTTCATCCGACGACGGGGTGTCTGCTTGGGGGTAATCTCTCAGTGGATGGTCATTGAACCCACGGCATCACAAACGGTAGAGAATAGACAAAGAAAAGGGCAGTGAAGGTACCTGTTACGTGTTGCAAGCCACAGGGTAGCTAAAGGCTACTGCTAATGCTGATGCTAAATGCTGGTTGTGTTTCATGCCACATTGTACACAAAGGCTAAATGCTAAATGCTAAAATGCTAATTGTGTTGCGTGCTACATGCTAACGGGTGACCTAAGGGGGGCCATTGCGATGGAATAAAGCCTCTTAAATTATGTTTGTGTGTGTGTGTAATTCTATGTTTTGTGAGCGCTGTTAAATGTTGTTGACTATGAGGGGAAAACGGAGGTACAGCAGGACTGTTAAACTGTCTGTTTGGGTTGGGGAGAGAGCTAAGAATCTCCCTTCCACGGTGAAAAATTATTTTTTGAATGTATCGCGCATGCGTGGGATTTCACTAAACTACAACACGTTTAATTTTACGACACTACACTACAAAACGGGGGAGGGTACGGCACGAGATTATGAGACGTTTTGTTTTACGGCACTAGACTACAACACGTTGGTTGCTAAAACTACAACACGGGATTGTGGGTAAATGGGTCATATTTCTGTTAGACTGGGCTGCAGGGGGAGACAGAGAAACACACAGAAGAAGGGGAGATTTGGACACGAATCTCCTAGTTGTTAAAGCGGCTGTGGTTTGAAAATGAAACTATTTGTTAGGATTTAGTGGATTTATAAATTAGATATATGTTGACGGATTATAATAAATTGAATTAAATGACGGGATTAAAATAAATAAAAATGTTATTGAGCTATTTAGTCCTGAGTTAAGTCTTAGAGCGAATAGGAGTGGGGGGAATATTGAATGTGTATAACTCAGTGTATAAACTTTAAAGGCTTTTGTCTGTACCTTTTATTCCCTTGTCATATGAGAGGCGATAGGACGAGAGGAGTGTCAGAGGAGAAAGAGAGGAGGGGCTGACTGACGTGACAAGGTGTGACGCGGCAGAGGATCAGATATCAGGCTAGTTTACAAAATCTTCCCCTACAGGATATTTGATGTTATGACAATTTCGCAGACGCTTGGCAACAGACTGATCATTTGAATAAAAATTTGCATTTTGGAGTCTCTGTGCATCACTGGGCTGGATTAGGGGTTCGGTTGGAAATCAAGTACTGACATTATTCTGTGCAATTAAGATACTTGGGTGCATATTAAACAATGGAATTTATGAGTATTGTAGGGTTGTAGGATTGAAGGTCTTTGGTTTTTGGGATTGCTGTGAAGTTGACTACTTGTATTTACTGTCCGGATGGGTTGTGGTAAGATAGCCACTAATTGGTAAGATAGGATATAGAAATAAAAAATTGGTTTTAATTATTCATAATTTTTAATTGATTTTTATTGATTTTTTTATTTTAATTAGAAATATTTTTTGAATAAAATTTTTAATTGAATTTTTTTAATATTCATATTTTTATTGATTGATAAAAAAAAATTTTTTTTATTTTATTTTAGGACCACAAGAGCAGCTATGAAGATAAACACAGACGACTATCTGAATAAAGAATTGAGATTGAATAGAGTGTGCCACATGTTACCTTGTTGGTTTCGGAAGGCTATGAGCAGAAGCAAATAGGAGAAATGATGACAGAAGCAGAGAAACTTCGTTTCAGACCAATGAAAGAGAATTTGGCGATCTGGAGAAGTGAAGATCAACGATTTCTTAAAATAATGATTTAGGCTCAAGGACAAGGAGAGCCACAAGCGGTAGGAATGACACATTAATCTATTTGCAATATGAAGATGGATTCAGACTCTATGAAAGAGGAGATGTTTTGCAACAAGTTCCAGAAGGGTTGTGGTCTCAACATAGTACCGATATTGGACTTGTGAAATCAGCCCAACCTGTGAAAGTTGAACTTCGACCAGGAGCCAGACCTCCATGGAAAAATCAGTATCCATTGAAAGATGAAGCAATCCAAGGGATTGAACCACAAATTGAAGGACTTTCGAAAGCAGGTGTTTTAAGGACAACAAAAAACCCTCGGTAGTAACACGCCGTTGTGCCTGTGGAAAAACCAGATGGAACTTATCGTGTGGTTTCATGATTTGAGAGAGCAGTAAATGAGGTAGTGACTGACTTTCCAGCAGAAGTGCCAGACCCTCATAACCTTGTTAGCCCAAGTTCCTCCTGATGCGACACATTTTACGGTGCTAGACTTATGTGGAGCATTTTTTAGTGTTCCACTTAGTGTAGAGAGTCAGAATTTATTTGGGTTCACATATAAGGGACAATTCTATGAGTACAGTAGAATGCCACAGGGGTACCGCATTCTCCTCATATCTTCAATAAGGTACTGAAGGAGGATTTGGTAGGGATAGATCAGATATTGCAGAGCACTGTCATTCAGTACGTGGATGATATAATGGTTTGCTCACAAAATAAGGAAACATGTCATAGAGACTCAATTAAATTGCTACAGGTATTGGCAGAAAAGGGGCATAAGGTTTCACAGAAAAAGCTGCAATATTGCCAGGAGAAGGTTGTGTATTTAGGTCAAAACATAACGCATGGCCACAGAAATATTTCGGACAGGCAAGTGGAAACTATTCGTAAGGCTCCAAAGCCTAGAACGGTCAGAGAGATGATGACATTTCTGGGTATTGCTGGTTATTCCTCAGCTTGGGTGGAGGGTTATACTAGTTGATGGCACCTTTGAGAGCTATGGTTAGGGGTACTGAGAGTGGTCAACTCCATAGCAATCTTTCCTGGACACAGGAAGGCCATGTGGCATTTGAAACGGTTGCAGGAGGCACCTGCACTTACACTACCAGATTACTCAAAGAACTTTTTGCTATATGTGTCTACTTCTACTGGAGGTAGATATGCGTGTGCGGTTCTTTGTCAACCGACAGGCACGGGGACGAATCCTCAGCCTATTTCCTACTACTCTACTGCTTATTCAGAGGTAGAACTAGGGTTACCACTGTGCTACAGAGCAATGGTGGGAGTATATTCAATGTATGACAAAGCATCATCGGTCACGATGGGCTACCCAGTAACAATTT
Organism: Coregonus suidteri; assembly: GCA_036851935.1. Lineage (NCBI taxonomy): Eukaryota > Metazoa > Chordata > Actinopteri > Salmoniformes > Salmonidae > Coregonus > Coregonus suidteri. The sequence goes on from JAGTTL010001025.1 coordinate 12,083, forward strand.
CTTACCCATCATAGTCTCAGACAAAATCTTCTGAACTATGGGAAATATACATTGACTATGCCTAGGCTCAGAGACTATCATAGGCTCTTAGAGCAGGAAGATGTCACCCTAGTGAGGTGTGATACAGTAAATCCAGCCGAGAGTTTACCAACTTCAGAGGATGGTGAGCCACATGATTGTGTCCAAGAAGCAGAGAGATATTCGAGGCTTAGATCAGATTTACAAGCCTTTCCATTACGTGAGGCAGACCTGGAGTATTGGACTGATGGGTCTTGTTATCGGGTGGGAGAGAAAATTATGTGCTGGTTATGCAGTAGTTAGAGGCAGAGGAACTGGATTTGTTGTGGAAAAGGCTGAAGTAATACCACAGCCTGCCGTCTGCACAACTTGCTGAACTTGTGGGGCTAACAGAAGCATGTTTGTTAGCAGAAGGAAAGCGAGTAACTATATACACTGATTTTCAGCATATGCACATAGTGTATGTCATTTGTTTTGGGGCAGTATGGAAAGGTCGAGGGTTTAAGAAAATGGATGGTTCTCCGATACCACAACATCATGCGCAAATAATGAAACTGTTGCATGCTATGATGAAGCCTAAAGAGATAGCGATAGCTAAGTGTGCAGCTCACAAGACAGATATGTCAAGAGTGACACAGGGAACAAAGCTGCTGATGAAGCTGCAAAAGCCGTCGCAGGAGCGGGATAAATTGGGAAAAGTTTTTCTGGTCACTCATGGAGTGGACTTGGAAGACAAAATTACGCTTCAGGATGTAATTTTGATGCAAGAAGCTGCTTTCTATGATCGACCATCAGCTATGGCTAGACCGAGGAGCGGTCAAAGATGCTAACTGGTCTGTGGAGAAACCATGAGGGGTTGATAGTAGCGCCTCTAGACCTCTTAGGTCTGATGATTCAGGAAGCACATGGGTTAGCTCATGTTGCGAGGGGGGAGGTTAACAGAAAGATCACAAAAGGAATATGGTTTTTGGGGCTCCATATTTGTTTGAACAAATTGATTATATGATAGGAAGGTGCACTATCTGTCTTAAAAATAATGTTCGAAGAGGGATAACTGTTCATCCGGGTTACATTCCTACACCAAGGGGTCCTATGCGTGAGTTGGTTATTGACTTGTTGATATGATAAAACCATTTGATGGGAAAAGATCCATGTTGGTGGTTGTAGATAGATTTTCACGATGGACGGAAGCTTGTCCAACAAGCGTAAGGATGCTCAGTCGGTTGCCAAGTTCTTGTGTAAAAGAAGTCATAAGCAGGTGGGGATTACCCGATCGAATATCCTCAGACAATGGAAGGGAATTTGTGGATAAATCAGTTAAATTGATGTTGCAAAAAATTGGGAATTAAGCAACGTCTTGGAGCAGTTTATCACCCACAAAGTCAAGGGATGTGTGAAAGAATGAACGGTGTCTTGAAAAATCGCATTGTGAAGATTTGTCAACATACAGGTCTAAACTGGATAGCGGGCGCCTTCCTTTAGCACTAATGGTGTGTCGCTTCAAGTGAGTTACGTGATCTACGTATGACACCCATGAGTTGGTAACAGGAAGAAGGATGCCTACGCCTTGTTTGCGAACAAGCGGAAAAGGGTCCAAGCTTTGGGCTCTGGTTGAAGATGGAAATGACGAGAGCGTACGTTACATATATGGCCAATTTTCATAAAAAGTTGTCCACATATGTTTCTGACAGGCAAAGACAAGAAGAGTGCAGGAGGGCGCTTGAGGAGGATAAGAGGAATACAGTACAACCGGGAGACAAAGTATTCGTAAAGGTATTCAGAAGGAAGTGGTATAACGAACGTTGTGAAGGACCATTTGAAGTGGTTCGTAGTACTGGAACAGCTGTCCAGGTTTAAGGGGTCTCCTACGTGGTATCATTTGCACATTGTGTTAAAGCGCCTACAGAAGAGGTGCCACGCGCGCAGAGAGAGAGGATGGAGATAGGGGAGAACAGGGGAAGAGGGAGAGATTGTCAATGTTGGGGATAACGTTGATAATGTTTACACTTCTGATGATGCCAGAGATTACTATGCAGGGGATGGAAAGGAAAGGGGATTTGGGGAAATTGATTTCCAATACGTCCCAGAAGCAACAGGGAATATTTCAGTGGAATGTGAAGCAGCAGAGACCACCAAGGGCAACTCTGTTACAGGGAAAGCTAGTGATTCAGTTAGACAAAGTAGGCCTAGACCAGTTAGGAGAAAAGTCAGACCAAAACGTTACGAAAACTAGGGATGAAGTAACAACTATAACATCAACACTTCAGTCTGTTATAACAACAGTGGGAAGCGATTTAACTCTTTCAACATTGACAGTTATTAAAGCCATAAATATATCGCATTTGATTTACAAGGGAACCAATAGCTCCAGCACCAATTTAGAAGAAAAAACTCGACTGTATTAAGGTTAGGAGGGGTGAGACAGCTAATCTTCCGTGTAGCTGTGAGAGATGGAGTGGGGGAGGGGACGTTCCTCCCACATGGAGAGATAATTATGGAGGAAGAAGTATTGTTATCAGGACCAGATGTAGAGAAGCGGTTGCCCCCTAGTCAAAGGAAGTGGCAGCGCAGTGGTCTAAGGCACTGCATCGCAGTGCTAGCTGTGCCACTAGAGATCCTGGTTCGAATCAGGCTCTGTCGTAGCCAGCCGCGACCGGGAGACTCATGGGGCGGCGCACAATTGGCCCCGCGTCGTAGCCAGGGTAGGGGAGGGAAATGGCCGGCAGGGGATGTAGCTCAAGTTGGTAGAGCATGGCGTTTGCAACGCCAGGGTAGTGGGTTCGATAAAAATAATGTATGCGCTAACTGTAAGTCGCTCTGGATAAGAGCGTCTGCTAAATGACTAAAAAGTAAATGTAAATGGAGTATATATTTGTACAACAATATGGAGGGGAAGAGGGTTATGAGTGATTGTTCACTATTTGCGTAATGGTACTGAGAAAGATCAGGGAGAATATATGTGTACTTATCTAGTGCAAGCATTACAATTTGTTCCGGTTAAGAATTTTTGGTTAAAAGGCTATGTAATTCGTAAAGTAACGCTTATAATGGAAGAGTTGAGGTCTGTTGTAGCCTCCACAGTCACCAAGGGAGTTCAGGAGAAGTATGTTACAGTAGCCACTCCAACAGTAAATAATCACACCGAAAATATCGGTAACTTTCCCACTAGAAGTAATTAAGGGTGTTAATTCATCGACTAAATCAACTACTTTAATGGTAACTTTGGAAGGAATTAATGGTACGACTGGCAATAACAAATGTAGGAAGTATGACACCGACACCGACAAACAACTTTTCTGAAATTAAAGGATGTAGCAGGAATGACTCAGCAAATAGTGGTAGAGAACAATATAGATTCATTCTGAAATAGTGCAAGATAATATCATGGAAGTACAGGATGAGTTCTTTGAGTTCAACATAACATCAGAAGATACATCTGATCAATACCGCTCGTTAGGAAAAGGGAAACTAAATGGAAAGCATATGGATTTTATCTTCTGTTTTGAAGATTAAAGATGAATGGGCAGGTAGAAATCTTTGGTTCCAGCAGTTAACTCATTCTGTAAGATCAGTGAGGAATCTTGAGGGTCCATGTCTGTTGAGAATTCCGGGCACCAGAGACGTGGGGTTCCATTTTAGAGACAGTTGCTCAACCCTCTATCAAGTATGTGTCAATCTTATGCTTTGTCATGGCTGTTGTATCAGCAACGAGCATTTAACAGATAAAGTAATGTCATTGTCAAAACATTTGTTTAGGCCTAGGTTTAGGTGTTCTTGGTTAATGAATTACCCTATGTACATTTTATTAGACGGTAAGGAAAATCAGGTAACAGCGAACCCTGAAGTCATGGAGGTGAAAGCAGTGAGGGCTAAAAGTTGTTTTTGTTCTAATAAAACATATGATGTAAAGGGTATGTTCATGGGAATATCAGATTGTGATGATTATATGATGACTTGGATAAGCATGAACATAAGATTAGAGATGACAAATATAATGTTACTTTTTATGTACCAGGTAGTAAGAAGAGCAGGACTTTGATGGTGAAAGATCAGCTTTTGCCTGGCAATGTGACTATTGGGAATTTTAGAGATATATGGTGGGTTTGTGGTGATAAAGCATATATATTCTTACCCTATGGATGGACAGGATGTTGTTACATGTCAACGTTGAAAACTTCCATATGAGGCTTTTACCATTAAAAGAGGGGTAGCACCGGACACAGATAAATCTGAAGCTAGGGTTGAAAATAGGGTGAAAAGAGACATGGCGACATTTCATAGCCTTGAAGCCTACCATTGGAGAATAAGTCTGGGAGGGGTGGGGACTCGGTCTTTTTCCATGGTATGGTGTAACATTTTTGGCAGATCATATTGATAATATTACCTATATACTTTGCAGGGATTTGCGAATGAAACAATAAGAGGGTTTAACCTTCTGTCAAATACTCAAAGAAGTCACTGACTGACGCTGTTGAAACATGACATGGCTCTGGACTATATTTTAGCAAAACAAGGTGGCTTATGTTTGGCTATGATTCTGACGGGGGATGATTGTTATACTTTGATCCCCAGATAGTTCCGATAATATCACGAGTGTTATAGATGCGTTGAAGAATATAAAGGGATGCGTTTGGTAGATCTGAAGGAGCTGGATGGTCAGCGAAAGTCTTGGTGCAAGATCAGTTAGGCCCAGTAGGAGCAGTGATGGTTCAGATTTTAGTTGCAGCTCTGATAGCGTGTGTTGTGATGTTTGCTTTGTACTTTGTACTGACCTTTGCGAAAGCTATGATATTAAGATGGGTTGGAGTTGTGATGCCTGGAGACAACACTCAGATGCCGTTGTTGACTGTTCCTGATCTGGATGAAGATGGACAAGGGGTCTCGGATGGAGTATTTAATGGATAAATATCCTTTTTGATTATTTGATCATTTTTCAAACAATTATTTTTTTTTTTCAATATTAGTGTGATTTTTAGTATGATTTTATGAATCAAAGGGGGGAATAGGATAATGTGATTCATACATCATTTATATACATTTTATATTCTTAGTTGATATTGATGTTTTAATTTGAAAGTGTTTGTTTTGCAAAAGATACTGTTTGGTCTTTTCTTTTCTTCCAGAAGCATTTGGGGGAAAATGTAAAGATTGAAATACTCAAACAAGGGACAATATGAAAGGACAATGACTGGAGGAGATGGAACAAGGAAGGTGTGGAAAGGTTCCTCATTCCATCATCAACAATGCATTGGAAGTCGAGACTACGGGGGAGGATGAAGTTGTAGTGGACTACATTCCAGTGCTGCAATGAAACTATAGGACATATTTGCATGGTATAATACATAATTTGTGTCCATAGTCTTAAGGTATTAATTTTGTTAGAACTGATATCGGATGTTATTGAATACATGTGGGGAAACTTAGATTGTTTTCGGCTTATTTCGTGAAGCGTAGGGACAGGGGGAGTCTAGGCAGGGAGAGGTACACTATAGGGTAACCGATGGGTTGGACCAGCCTTGCGTGGGACATTTTTTGGATAGTAGTTTGGTTGACAGGGGATTACATGTATACTTAATTGGCACATAGTTTTTCAAATGCAATTATAAAGATTTGGTGAAGTCATCGAGCGAGTACTAAGGTGGTTGCCCTGGGGGCAGAGGGACCGTGAGAGAATTTTACTCGTCTTGATTGATGGATGGATTTGGAACGTAAGGGTGCCAGGACCAAGTTTTTCGCTCTTCCACCACTCCATAAAGAGATGTCATATTTCAGAGTAATTTTATTCACACACTAGCATAAACATTTGTTCAATATTTCATAGAAAGGTATTTACACTCTAGAGAGAAAATGTTTTTTTGTGGTTTAATGGTAAAGAATACTCAGAGAAGAATAAAATGTTAGTGGCATAATCCTGTTTTGTTTGTTGTCGAGCCTTGTTCGTCTCGAAGGGGGGAATGTTAGTGTATTTAGGGATTATGTCTTTGTTAATGGTTTTTCATTGAAGAAAATGAAATGGAATGTGTTTATGTTAGTTCAAAAGTAGCTCAGGTGTTTATGGTGACGCCCAAGGGGAGCACAGGTGATTGGACACGACAGAGGAGAGAACCCACATTTTTACATGTGTATAAGTTACAGGCTGTGAGGAAGGGGGTGTGAGAAACAGGCAGATTAGGTTGTGACGATGTTTTCTCCAGACCACTGCGGGTCTGGTAACTATGCTGAACATCTTGTGATATGAATAACCCTTCTAATCCAAAGTGGCAGTCTCAAGCGTACTCTTTGTTTGACAGGCAATAACCACCCGCATTCCAACTTCTGACACGATAGACGAAAGGTCGGTATAACAGAAGATAGCCCTCTGTGGTGAAAAGACCAAGTCCTATTATTTATGGCAAGAAAACAGCTCAAAAAAGCAAAGAGGAAAGACAGTCTATCACTACTTTAAGACATGAAGGTCAGTCAATTCCGCGAAAACATTCAAGAACTTAAACAGGTTTTTCAAAATGCAGTCGCAAAAACCCATCAAGTGCTATGATGAAACTGGCTCTCATGAGGACCGCCACAGGAAAGGGAAGACCCAGAGTTACCTCTGTCTGGAGAGGATAAGTTCATTAGAGAAATTGCAGCCCAAATGAATGCTATGACAGAGTTGTAAGTAACAGACACATCGCAACATCAACTCATGGTCGAATTGCTGCAAAGAAACACTACTAAAGGACACCAATATGAAGAAGACACTTGCTTGGGCCAAGAAAACACAAGCAATGGGACATTAGGACGGTGGAATCTGCCGTTTGGTCTGATGAGGTTGAAATTTGAGAGTTTTGGTTTCAACCGCCGTGTCTTTGTGAGACACAGAGTAGGTGAACGGATAATCTCTGCATGTGTGCGGTTCCCCACTGTGAGCATGGAGTAGGAGGGTGTGATGGTGTGGGGGTGCTTGTGGGAAACTGTCTGTGATTTATTTAGAATTCAAGGCCATACTAACCAGCATGCTACCAAGATCCAGGGGCGAAAGCCATCCCCTTGGTTTTCGGTTTGGGGACTATCATTTTTTTTCAACAGGGCAAGACCCAACACACCTCCGGGTGGTAAGGGCATTTGACCAAAAAAGGGAGTGAGGAGTGCTACATCAGAGACCTGGGTCACAATACACGACCTCAAACCCAATTTAGATGGTTTTGGGGTGGTGGACCCCAGAGTGAAGGAAAAAAAGCCAACAAGGTCAGCACAAAAAAAAAGATTTGATCCCCCGCTGTTTTTTCGTTTTCCCCCTGACAAAGACAGATCAGTCTATAATTTAATGGTAGGTTTTTTTGAAAAATGAGAGACAGAATAAAACCCAAAAAACAAAAAAGCAGAAAAA
>JAGTTL010001026.1:0-19456 GCA_036851935.1 Coregonus suidteri
CCCAAACAACCCAAGATTCGGGCTCTCACAGACCGGGAACTTCTTTTCTTTTAAGACTCCTCTTTTCCTCCACTTTGTACCTGTTTTAAATTTGGCACCTGTTTGAACCTTTTTTTATCGGTAAAAAAAAGACCCTGTACAAAACCTCAAACAGTCCAACCCCCAAACCCCCACTTTTGGAAAAAGCCCAAAGGGGCTGCCCGGGGGCACCAAAAAAAATTGTAGACCGCACCGGGCTGGGAAAAACTAAATTTCTGCAATGGGTTGAAATTTTGGGTTTTAAAGAAATCAACGGTGGGAGAAATTTTTTGGCACCTTTTTAAAACTTGTTACCCGTATAAAAGACACCGGGTACACAACCTCAAACATTTACAACTCCAAACTCCACTAGGGCCCAAAGAGCCCAAAAGACCCTGTAAAGGGGACCCCAGAAAAAAAATTTTGTAGCCCTTTCACCGGGCTGGGAAGACTAAAACCCCTTCCCCCAATTCTCCCCAACTCCCCCCCGCTCCTCCGCACACTCCCGGTTTTTTCCTTGAAGCTCGCTCTGTTACAAGCCCAATGGTGCTTGCCTTGGAGATTGAGGGGGGGCCCCCCCTCTGTCCCTTCAGGCTCGATCGGTCCCCACAACCAAACGGGGCCCCCCCCTTTCATCCACCTCTGGCCGGGCCTGCTCCTCTTCCTCTGCGGAAAGCATATTTCCCCCCGCGCGGGCCCCAGTCAAAACTTTTTGGGCTCCCTTTTGGCCCCCCAAGGGTTGGAACCCTCACGACGCCGGGGACAGGGGATTAAACTCACCACCTTCCGGAGACATTTGAAACCCCACCTCTTTAAGGAATACCTGGGATAGGATAAAGTATCATTCTACCCCCCCCCCCCCCCAAAAAATTTAAAAAAAAAAAAATATAAAAAAAAATAAATCTAATAATAAAAATAAATTAATAAAAAAAAAAAAAAAAAAAAAAATTGTTGACTGGTTTTTCCCACGGGGGATAGGGGGAAAGCACCCCAAATTTTTTTGTCGCTTGGATAAAACTTTTGCTAAATGACGAAAAAATTTTAAAAGGAAGCATTTGGGGGGGAAACCCTTTGCTTTGGGGCTGTTTTTTTTGCAAAGGGACCAGGGCGACTGATCCCTGTAAGAAAAATGAAAGGGGCCTGGGTTTTGTGAGATTTTGAGTGAAAAAACCCCCTTCCTCACAAGGGCTTTAAAAAGGGAAAAATGGGTGGGGCTTGCGGGATGAAAATGTCCCAAACACACCGCCCGGGCAAAAAGAATGGTAGCCCTTTGTAAGAAGCATTTTAAGGGCCTTTGGGGGGCCTAACCAGTCTCCATATCTCAAACCCCAAAAAAAATCTTTGGAGGGGTTTAAAGTCCCTTTTTGCCCCCCGACAGCCCCAAAACCACTAATCTAGAGGGGACTTCATGGAGGAAAGGGCCAAAAATACCAGCAACATTTTGTGAAAAACCTTTTGAACTTACAGAAAAAACGTTTTTACCTGTGTCCTTGCCACAAAAAGGGGATAAACAAAGTATTGGGAAATTTTGTTTTTTAAACCAAAAACTTATTTTTCCCCCATAATTTCCAATAAATTCATAAAAATCCCACAATGTTTTATTTTCCCGGGTTTTTTTTTTCTCATTTTGCTTTTATTTTGAAAGTGTACCCATGATGAAAATTTCCGGCCCTCACTTTTTAATTTGGGGGAATTGCCAATTTGGGGGGACTAAATACTTTTTTCCCCCCCTGTAGGGCTGTGTCTCCATGTGTTTTTGTATCACTGATGGCCAGTCCAGTGTGATTTTTTCCCCCTATGAAAATCCCGTAGGGATTTCTATTCTCCCCTTTCCCCAAAATGGGGGGGTGGGAGCTTTTCATTTTTCTGTTTAAACCCGAACTGTGAAGAAACCCCCCTGGGGCCACCCCAAACCCCCCTCCAACCCTCCTGGGACCCCCAACACACCCAAACCCGGTCTCCATTAAAAGAAAATACAAAATAAAGGTATACATTTGCCAAAAAAAATAATTAAGGTAAATTCTGTTGGGAAAAAAACCCCTACGGGATTTTTTTTAGGGGTTTTCAGCTCCCTTTTTTTTTTTTTGTTTGGCTACCCCCGGGATCCTAGCAGTGGATATTTTCAAAAATAAATGAATCTATAAAATGCATCCAATGGGGTGTGGGGGGTTTTCCTTTCTTTTTCCCAAAGATTTTTTTTTGCTCCCTGCCCAAACCTGAAAAACATTAAAACCCCCCCGTTCGCTTTTTTCCAGTGGTGAATTATCACCCTTAATAACTTTTGGGGGAAAAAAGGTATGGGGATACCTTTTTCCCAAAAACATGCCCCCGGGTCCTCCCGGGGACAAAATGATTAAATTCCGATCGTCTTCTTGTAAAGATATTGTGCCAAGGCGCAGGGGTGTGCAAAATACATCTCTTTTTTTTGGAAGAGAAAAACCCACAAAACCCGAACACTAAAAAAAACTAAAAAAAAAAACGACCGTAAAGCAAAATAACGTAAGTGCCAGACGGCAAAAAACTTTCAACATAGACATTACCCCCCAAACACATAAATCCCCCATGGCTGCCTTAAATAGGTTTCCCCAATTAGAACAATAAACCCACTGTCCTCCAATTGAGAACCAATCTAGGCAGCCATCAAAATACAAACACCTAGACAAAAAATTCCCCCAAAAAAACCTAAAAACCCCTAACAAACCAAAACACATACTTCACCATGCCCACCCCCTGACCAAACCAAAAATTTTAAATGAAAAAGATCCCAGAGCCAGGGTGTGGGCATAAACCCCCCCCCTTTTAAAGGCGAATCCCCCCGCACCACATAAAAGCTAAGGGAGGTGGGCTTTTGTCCACGGTGGCGGCTCTTTCACTGGTTTGTTGGGCCCCCCCCCACCATATTCCCCCCACCCCGCTTTCGTACCCTCCTCCAAATGACCACCCCCAATTTAAAAACCCCCCTGGGTTTAAGGGGCAGCCCGGACTAAGAGGAGCACCGGGCTAAGGGGCAGCACCGGACTAAGGGCAGCACCAATTTAAGGGCAGGGCCCCCGGATAAGGAGCAGCACCGGATAAGGGGGACACCCCGGATAAAGGGGCAGCACCGGGCTAAGGGGGAGCACCCCGGGCTAAGAGGCAAACACCGGGGCTAAGGGGCAGCACCGGACCCAAGGACAACCAATAAAAGGGGAGCACCAGGAAAGGGGGAGCACCCCGGGGTAAGGGCAGCACCGGACTAAAGGGGGAGCACCGGGCTGAATGGCGGATCCCCGGTGGCTGGCTCGGCGGGTCCCGGGTGGGTGGCGGATCCCGGCTTGGGCGGGTCTGGCGGATCCCGGCTGGACGGGGTCTGGCGATCCGGGTGGACGGGTCTGGGGATCCCGGGTGGACGGCTCTGGCGGGGTCCCCCGGGTGGACGGGTCTGGGGGATTTCCCGGCTTGGGCGGCTCTGGCGGGTCCTGGCTGGACGGGTCCCTGGCTTTTCTGACGGATTTTGGCTTTCTCATGGCTGGCTGCCCGGGTCTGGCTGCTTTAGGGCTGGCTGACGGATCTGGCTGCTATGGTGGCTAAGGATCTGGCTGCTCATGGCTGGCTGACGGATCTGGGTTTCTCATGGCGGCTGCCCGGGTCTGGCGCTCTGGCTGGCGGAAGGCCCTGGGTGATCCTGTCCCGGCGGGGGGGGTCTGGCTTAAAACCCGTCCCGGCGGAAAAGGCCCCTGGCTATCCTGTCTGGGGAAGCTCCCCGGGTGCTTTTCCCGTCCCGGGGGGAACTTCCCGGGTGCTCCCCGTCTGGCGGAAAGGGTCTAGCGGCTCCTGTCTGCGGGAAAGCTTTAGCCTCCGGGCTGGCGGACGGCTCTAAAAGGGTTTATGGGAGACGGGCGGCTTTGGGAGGCTCGTACAGACGGGAGTTCCCTGCACGCTTGGGAGACGGACCGTTTTGACGGGGTTGGGGAACGGGCAGTTCGGGCGCCGTTGGGGGGACGGGGAGTTTTAACGCCCTTGGGGGAGACGGGTTTTTTTAGGGGGCCTTTTGGGGGGACGGCAAAACTCGGGGCCGGGGCCCAAACGCACTATAGGCCCGGGGCGTGGTTTCCCGGAAAGGGTACCGGGGTGAGGCCCCCGCATCTCGGGGGTATTTCGGGGGGAAAAGGGCAGGCTCTGGACCCCCGGGGGGCGCACATAAGGGCCCAGTCTTGGGGCCAACTGGTGGTCCCCGGGGTAGGACACCATTCAGGGCTAGTGCGGGGAGAAGGGAAAAGGGCACTGGACCCTTGGGGCGGCCCCAAAAAAGGCCTAGGGGCTGGTGCCCAACTGGTGGTATGGGCTTCGACGAAAAACCCCCTAAAGGGTTGGTGCTTGGGGCAGGAACAGGCCGGGTTTGGGGGGGGACCACATCGGAGGCTTCGTACGGAGCAGGGAAAAAGGCCCCGGGGTGGCGACGCCCCCGAGGCCTTTTGGGGGCTGGGAGGGAGGGAAAAGGCCCCACGGGGGGTGGCAACGCACCCCCGTAGGCTTGGTGCGTGGGGCAGGAAAAAGGCCGGGCTGGACTGCGCGCACACCGTAGGTTTTGGGGGCGTAAGCAGGAACAGGCCGGGGTGGGCGGCGAGCACACCGTGGGCTTAGTGCTTTGGGGTAGAAAATGCCCTCCTACTGGGAAAAACAAAAACCATTGGCCCCTTTAAACCCGGGGGTTCCCCAACGGGCCGGGCCCGGGCTGGTAACCCCTCATCCCCCTCCCCGCCGTGGGCCCCCAACTACTTCCCCCCCTCTACTCCCCCAAAAGGCTCCCGTAAAACCGGTAGCCTTCCCTCCACGGCTTTCCCCGTGGGGGCCCCTGGGTGCCCAAGGGCCCCCAAACCTGTGGGCCCCCCCCAAAAAAAATTAACAAAAACTAACAAAACAACAAACGACCGTGAAACTAAAAAACGTTTAAATGCACAGACAACAACAAACCCTTTTAACATGAACCCAAATTTCCCACCCAAAACATATGCCCCTGCGCCTTAATAGGCTCCCCCAAAAAAGAGACAATAAAACCCAGCTTTTCTCCCAAATTTAGAACCAATCAGGCAGCCATCAACTACAAAACCCCAGAAAGAAAATTTCCCCATAAAAAAATACAAACCCCTAACAAACCAAAAACCTACTTCACCAAAGTTTACACCCTGAACCCAAATAAAAAATTTAAAGAAAAAAAAGATAACTAAAACCGGGGTTTTTGACATTAAAAAGCCCCAAAGGGCCCTTGATTACATAATCACACAGAGGGCGGGTTTTTGTGTTTGGGCTTTTAAAATTTTTTTTTCTGGTGGAAGTTTCCCTTGAAATGGTTTAAAAAATGTATCCGGGGTATTAGGATTGTTAATGAACCCACTAAGTTCCTGATGAACCAACTGGGGGCCCTCTTACCTAGTTCCATGGCCCTATTTAAATGCCCTTTCCAAAGGTCGATGACTTTCAGTCAAAAGTCTTTTTGTGTAGCTTACTCCGTAGCCCACATACTAGTCTGTCTCTAATGTGTCATTTAAACAGCTTTAAACCGTTTTCTGGTTTTCTTTAATGCGCACAAACTTGTTACTGTTCCCCTTTTCCCTGAGTCTCCTGTGGAACCCTAACCTTTCGCATTACTAGTGGTTCTGGGAAAAAATGCCCTTTAATATCTCCAAAACCCCCAAAACGTCAAATTTCCCTGTTCTGTCGGGCTGTAGCAGGCTGCCTAAAAATTAAATCCCTTTTGGCCCCCTTACACTAAAACATGGGGGCACAATGTTGTCCTCTCCTGTCTTTACAAGAAAAATATTCAAACCTTTCTGTATATGGCTCCACTGTTCAATATTTTTTACCCAACTGCCCAAATGTTTCCATAAATTTCCCAAAAATTTTTTCATTTCAGCTCCTGATTGTCACCACTTCAAATTTTGCCCCCAAACCCAAAAAATATTTTCCTCAGTCAGTGACTTCATTCACTTCACTCACTGCGTTTCCCCCCTAAATTCCCCTCTTTAGCAGATTTAATTAAAAGGTTTGCTTCCATTGAATAAATGTCCTTTCTTTTAACCTTATATTCCCCTTTTTAAACGGTTGTTTTCCCCTCCGTGTCCCTCTCGGTCCTTTTCGCCGTCCTGAAGATGTTAACTCCAGAGGTGGGAAGAAGTACCCATTTCATACTTGTTAAAATAAAAATCCTTCAAAAAGGCCAACTAAAAAAGAAAATCACCCCTTTAAAAAACTACTTGGTAAAAGTTAAAAATATTTGGGTTTTTAAAAATACTTTACAAAAGTAATTAATTGCCAAAAAACTAATCACTAAAATATCAAAAGTAAAAAACAAGTATAAAACTTTCAAAATTTCCCTTTCATAAAACAAAAAGACTTTTTTTTTTGTTTTTTTAAAAATTCGTTCCCAGAGGCACACTCCAAACACTCAACAATTTACAAAAAAACATTTTGTTTAGTGGGTCTGCCAGATCAGAGGGAGTAGGGAATGTTTTCTTTATAAGTTTTGAATTGGCCCTTTTCTGTCCTGCTAACATTCAAAATGTACGATACTTTTGGGTGTCAGGAAAAAGTATGGGTAAAAGTACATTAGTTTCTTAGCATGTAAGTGAAGTAAAATTGTACAGTAGTCAAAAATATAATAGTAAAGTCAATTACAGATACCCCCAAAAAACTATTAGTGTACTTAAAGTATTTTTTAGCTTAAGTACTTTCACCACGGTTACAACTCTTTCTTAGCTAGCTCGAATATGCACTTGCCTCTGCTAGCAATAAGTGTGCTAACTTGCCTTTCTGTACTACAGAAATAACAGTTTTAGACATTTGTAAAAACCCACTTCTTACCAGATAGAATAGTTCCTGTAGATCAGACTTACTCATCGCTCCTCGCCGAATTCGTTTGTATGTCTCGTGGGTTTCATACCCGTTCTGTATAACATTCAATAATTATGAGACAGGAGACATGAATCAGTTTCAACCATTTTAGCCTCACATCATCCTCCCATCATCCTCATCATAGTCTCAAACACACATCATCCTCATCATAACTCAACACATCATCCTCATCATAGCTCAACACATCATCCTCATCATACTCAACACATCATCCTCATCAATACCTCAACACATCATCCTCATCATACCTCAACACATCATCATCATCATACCTCAACACATCATCCTCATCATACCTCAAACACATCATCTTCATCATTAACATCAACACATCATCCTCATCATACCTCAACATCTCTTCACATCTGCCTTGCATATCATCATCATCGGACCTCACTACATCCATCATCATCATCTCTCTCTCCTCTTCATACCTCTTCCACATCTTCCTCTGTCTGTATACATCTGCTGTTGCATTTATAGAGCCTGGAAGCAGCCCAAACACCATACATCAAAAATATCCTCATAAATACATTAAAATCATAATAATCATAATAATAATACATCTATAAGAATACATATAAACAATTATTTGTTTTGAATGTATGGACAAAAAATATAGGCATATGCACTTTATAACAGTTAATGTATTATTATTTAACATTATCAATATATCCTAACTCACTGTTTCTGTTTCTCACTGTTCGGAACTTGGGTTACAGGAAATATCTGTCTGTTTGTTGACTAAACCTGTTTTTCTGTTGAGTCATGGAAGGCGTGTTTTCTTCCCCACTGTCCATTGTCTGAGTCTGTCTTTTAAACAAAAATAATAATCATAATATTCTTTTTTAACATAGTCATTAAAAGTTATTTATCTATAATAAACAGGCCATATCCATAAGAGCATGTTCTTCAATCCAGTCCCTTTTCAGACCATCGTATCCTCCTCGGTCAAAGGTGAAGCCATTCTGTCAACTTGAACTATGTGTCTGTGGAGCCGTGCTGGACTTTGAAATAGTGTCGGTGCCCTATTATATACTGAACGCCTCGGGGGGGTTTGGAGGCGTGTCTAGGTATGACAATCCCTCTGTTCTTGGGTTGGTTTGAGTTTCGTCTATGTCAAAGCCTGCTGTACAGAAAGAGAGGAGAACGTCCTTTTTCACAATCATTTCAAGCAGTCATTCAACGGAGGAGTCCATAATGCCTGGGTTGAACGCTGTACACGCTTCTACATGGAGAGTCAGCTGTAAACACAAGATTAGGTGTTTTAAAACATAGTACACCTTTTTGTTTATTGCTTATTATATAAAGATTATTACCCATTTAAATGTTGACTCACGTCTAAAATATCTTGATGGCGAGTGACTGAGTAAAGATACAGCTTCTGTCTGTTGTTCCTCAACTCGTTATCCTCTATAACAATCACTTCTGTTTTGTGGTGCTGCTTCTTGATCCACATCAATGACTTTGGGTACCTCCTGTATAAATGTAGGGTAACCTGTAGAATTTACATAATTTTACAATATACATGTTTTACTTAAAAATACTGATATTTTACATAAAATACAATATAGTATTAATATTATTAATAGAAAGGTTCAGAACTTTTGTAAAACATCACAGTAGAAAAATATATGGTATATGGCAAATAGAAATCCTATATGGATGGTGTTTAAGAGATAGATGGGAGGTATTGAATGGAGTTGAATGGATGGGACTAATAACAACTAACAACAAATAATAACAAGATAACTAATAATGTAAGCATACTGTGTCCATAATAAGTATATAGGTTTGTAGGTTGGGAGCTTTTGGAAAGAGCACAGTTAGAAAGATATGGCATATAGAAGCAAACCGGATGGAACATCATGAAAATGATCGGAGAGGTTGAGAGTAGAAGAAGTTCAGGAGCAAAAACAAACAAAATATAATTATTGTAAAATTGACTGTGTCCATAGCTGGAAGTAGAGGCCTATACCTTGTTGTTCACTAGTTTTAGTTTCCAATTAGGAAAGGGTGGTGGGGTGGAAAGTAATAAAGGGAAATATATATTTTTTTTAAAGGATATGTACTGTATGTATGTACAGTGAGGGAAAAAGTATTTGATTCCCCTGCTGATTTTGTACATTTTGCCCACTGACAAAGAAATGATCAGTCTATAATTTTAATGGTACAGTGAGGGAAAAAAGTATTTGATCCCCTGCTGATTTTGTACGTTTGCCCACTGACAATGAAATTATCAGTCTATAATTTTAATGGTAGGTTTATTTGAACAGTGAGAGACAGAATAGCAACAAAAAATCCAGAAAAAAGCATTTCAAAAATGTTATAAATTTGATTTGCATTTTAATGAGGGAAATAAGTTTTTGACCCCTTCTCAATCAGAAAGATTTCTGGCTCCCAGGTGTCTTTTATACAGGTAACGAGCTGAGATTAGGAGCACACTCTTAAAGGGAGTGCACCTAATATCAGTTTGTTACCTGTATAAAGGACACCTGTCCACAGAAGCAATCAATCAATCAGATTCCAAACTCTCCACCATGGCCAAGACCAAAGAGCTCTCCAAGGATGTCAGGGACAAGATTGTAGACCTACACAAGGCTGGAATGGGCTACAAGACCATCGCCAAGCAGCTTGATGAGAAGGTGACAACAGTTGGTGCGATTATTCGCAAATGGAAGAAACACAAAAGAACTGTCAATCACAAAATCAGCAGGGGATCAAATACTTTTTTCCCTCACTGTATGTGTGTACGTGTGCATGTATGTGTGTATATATGTGTATATATGTATATATATATATATATATATATATATGTGTGTATGTGTATTATCTCCCGAGTGACGCAGTGGTCTACTAGAGATCCTGGTTCAAATCCAGCTCTGTCGTAGCCGGCCGCGACCGGGAGGAGACCCATGGGGCGGTGCACAATTTGCCCAGCGTCGTCCAGGGTAGGGGAGGGAATGGCCGGCAGGGATGTAGCTCAGTTGGTAGAGCATGGCGTTTGCAACGCCAGGGTTGTGGGTTCGATTCCCACGGGGGGCCAGTATGGAGAAAAAAATTAAATAATGTATGCACTCACTCACTCTGGATAAGAGCGTCTGCTAAATGACGTAAATGTAAATATGTGTGTGTGGTGTATATATATAAAAAACATGGGGGACTGGAAGTGATGCAGACAATTACATTGATGGAAGATACAATCTATCTGCAATATTAAGCTGATCTACCCCCTTAAAAAAAACAAATAAATAAAATAATAATATTAATTACCTGAAAATTGTATGTCATCCAGTCTTAAAATGTCTGCAAAAACCAAATATTGAAATATTGTTAAATATTTAAAAAACCATTGTTATCCATTGAGTGAATTGTTATCCATTGAGAGAGGATTATATAGAATAGTATACTAACGTGCTGGGTAATTTTTTTTCTACAACTGTGATGTAACTGAATATCACTAGGTGGAGCCAGTGTGTCCACTCTTGATTAGACACTTCACATAAAATAGAAATTTGTTTGGTAAAAACAGTAGGATAAATACATATGTAGGTAGATATATATATATATATATATATTATATATATATATATATATATATATATATATATATATATATATATATATATAATATTATACTAACATTCTAGATACACACACACCACACACACACAACACACATATGGGGAAAAAGTATTTGATCCCCTGCTGTCCTTCAATTGACTAGTAATTTTTCTATAACTGTGATGTAACTGAATATCCACTAGGTGGAGCCAGTGGTCCACTTTGAGTAGAGACTTGTTTTGGCATGCATTTTTCATGGGTTCTGAGACACCTTGAAACATGTCACATAAAATTGACAGTTGTTTGGTATAAACAGTAGGATATATACATATGTATGTAGAGTCCATTTCTCGTTTTAAAAAATCAATAACACAACATCTCATTCATTAGATAGAACATATCATTTATACAATACATTATTAAAAACATTCATTTATAATATACAACATAATATATATATATATATATATATATATATATATATATATGTATATATATGTATATATATATATGCATAGTTAGATATAGAAGCCTTCATCATATTGAAAATTCACTCACCTTCAAAATGCTCCATGAGGAATAAATGATTCAAGGAGTCTCTTTAAGATGTATGTCTTCAGGCCTTCTGGTCCTCTGGGTCTTTTTTCTTGGTTGACTGAGACATCCCACGGACGCTCTTTTATGGGGTCAAATGGATCTGTTTAGGTTAGCAGTAAAACGGGACATCTTTAAGAATACAATTACCTTTTTTGTTTTTTTAATTGACTGAGACATCCACTGGACATTCCATCCTTGACGCCTCCCGGACATTCCCGGACGCCCCCCCCCCCCCCCCCCGAGAGCTATTTTTAAAAGGTTTTAAAGGTTAAACAGGTTTAAAAAAAGTAGTTTCAAAGACACTTGGGGGACCCCATGTGTACATATAGTTCCCTTGTGTGTAAGGGACCCCCTAGATGAGCAAACTGTTGACCATTCAAATATGGATAGCTGAGAACTCTTTCTAAAAGGGTAAACAGGTTTAACCGGTTAAAAAACAACAACACCACACACACGCTCACCCACACAAACACACAACAACCAAGGATGATGCTACAGAAATGGAAGCATTTATATACAAGTGATTAAAGTTCACTATACAATATTGAAATATTAAACTATGACACTAATGTTTTACTACTAAACCTTTGTATGGATCATAAAGTGTATTATTACACAATACTACACCGTACTAAACAATACATATTTAAATGTATAATTATTATAATACTTTTTTTTTCTTAGATAGAAAGCAGAATCAGCATTTTTCTCCTTTTCAGGGGCCTTTTGTAACCCGACACCCCCATCAGGTCTCCAAATCCCCGTCTTCAAGCTGTGAGGGACTCAGACGTTGCCTCTTCCACGCAGGCTCTCCATGGCCTTCAAGGTTTCACAAGTTTTATTTTCGATGATAGATCAACCTTCTTGCCGATAAGCCCAAGTTTTGTCTTGAGGACAGAAGGGACCATCTTCGTAAAATGTTCACGATGGTGGAAAAACTGTTGCACTTGTTTCATCATATCAAGCACCTTAAACCAATCTCGCCACTTGAAGCTAAAGACAGGCACAAAATAGCTGACCTCTGTGCAAGTGTTTTTGACCTCACCCTCTCACCGTCCCCCCCCCTACTCACAAGGCAGGCAATACGCTTGACCTCATCTTTACTAGATGCTGCTCTTCTACTAATCTCACTGGCAACTTCCCCTCCATGTCTCCGACCACTACTTTGTATCCTTTTCTCTCTCGCTCGTCCTCAAACACTACTCACTCTGCCCCTACACAGATGGTAATGCGCCGCCGCAACCTTCGCTCTCTCTCTCCCACTACTCTCTCCTCTTTCCATCCTATCATCTCTTCCCTCTGCTTCAATCCTTCTCCCTCCAATCTCCTGATTCTGCCTCCTCAACCCTCCTCTCCTCCCTTTCTGCATCCTTTTGACTCTCTGTGTCCCCTATCCTCCCGGCCGGCTCGGTCCTCCCCTCCAGCTCCGTGCTTGCTTGATGACTCATTGCGAGCTCACAGAACAGAGCTCCGGCAGCGGAGCGGAAATGGAAGAAAACTAAACTCTCTGCCGACCTGGCATCTTTTCACTCCCTCCTCTCTACATTTTCTTCATCTGTTTCTGCTGCTAAGGCCACTTTCTACCACTCTAAATTCCAAGCATCTGCCTCTAACCCTAGGAAGCTCTTTGCCACATTCTCCTCCCTGCTGAATCCCCCCCCCCCCCCCCCCTCTCCTCCCTCTCTGTGGATGACTTTCGTCAACCACTTTGAAAAGAAGGTTGACGACATCCGATCCTCATTTGTTTAAGTCTAATGACACTGCTGGTCCTGCTCACACTGCCCCTACCCTATGCTTTGACTTCTTTCTCCCCTCTCTCTCCAGATAAAATCTTGCGACTTTGTGGACTGCAGGCCGCGCCCAACAACCTGCCCCCGCTTGACCCCATCCGTCCCTCCTCTCTTCTCCAGGACCATTTCCTGTGACCTTCTCCCTACCTCACCTCGCTGATCAACTCATCCTTGACCGCTGGCCATGTCCCTTCCGTCTTCCAAGAGAGCGAGAGTTGCACCCCTTCTCAAAAACCAACACTCGATCCCACTGATGTCAACAACTACAGAACCAGTATCCCTTCTTTCTTTCTTTCCAAAACTATTGAGCGTGCCGTCTTTAGCCAACTCTCTTGCTATCTCTCTCAGAATGACCTTCTTGATCCAAACCAGTCAGGTTTTCAGGCGTGAGGTCATTCAACTGAGACTGCTCTTCTCTGTGTCACGGAGGCTCTCCGCACTGCTAAAGCTAACTCGCTCTCTCCTCTGCTCTTGTCCTTCTAGACCTGTCTGCTGCCTTTTGATACTGTGAACCATCAGATCCTCCTCTCCACCCTCTCCAAGCTGGGGCATCTCCGGCGCGGCCTCACTCCTGGATTGCGTCCTACCTGACCGGTCGCTCCTACCAAGTGGCGTGGCGAGAAGCTGTCTCCGCACCACGTGCTCTCACCACTGGTGTCCCCCAGGGCTCCAGTTTCTAGGCCCTCTCCTATTCTCCCTAATACACCAAGTCACTTGGCTCTGGTCATATCCTCACATGGCCTCTCCTATCATTGCCTACGCTGACGATACACAACTAAATCTTCTCCTTTCCCCACCTTTCTGATAACCAGGTGGCGAATCGCATCCTCTGCATGTCTGGCAGACATATCAGTATGGATGACGGATCACTACCTCAAGCTGAACCTTGGCAAGACGGAGCTGCTCTTCCTCCCGGGGAAGGACTGCCCGTTCCATGATCTCGCCATACGGTTGACAACTCCGTTGTGTCCTCCTCCCAGAGTGCGAAGAGCCTTGGCGTGACCCTGGACAACACCCTGTCGTTCTCCGCTAACATCAAGGTGGTTGACCCGATCCTGCAGGGTTCATGCTCTACAACATCGGAGAGTACGACCCTGCCTTACACAGGAAGCGGCACAGGTCCTAATCCAGGCACTTGTCATCTCCCGTCTGGATTACTGCAACTCGCTGTTGGCTGGGCTCCCTGCCTGTGCCATTAAACCCCTACAACTCATCCAGAATGCCGCAGCCCGTCTGGTGGTTCAACCTTCCCAAATTCTCTCACGTCACCCCGCTCCTCCGCACACCCAGATCAAAACTGTTCGCTGCTCTGGCACCCCCCCAATGGTGGAACAAGCTCCCTCACGACGCCAGGACAGCGGAGTCATCACTCACCACCTTCCGGAGACATTTGAAACCCCACCTCTTTAAGAATACCTGGGATAGGATAAAGTAATCCTTCTAACCAATTTGTAAGTCGGTCTGGATAAGAAGCGTCTGCTAAATGACGTAAATGTAAAAATGTAAATGTAAAAATACTTACGAACTATCAGATTGGGTGGCATTTGAGCTATTGAAATTCAGAACAACCTAAAAATTGCCACTTTGGAGTCTGGACTCTACCTACTGAAGAGATTCGTATGACTTTCAAATCATCTGGCCCACAGACTTTCCTCTTCCAGTGCGTACCCAGGCAGGGATGTTCCATTCAGGGCCTTTTAGATCTGACAAAAGAGCAAGTCTTATCTTAAGCCATTCCCTCATGCGAAACGCAGGAGAAAAACTCCCGGTTTTTGGCTGAAAAAAGGTTTGTTGAGACAGCTGTGTGTGAAAATGTTCACTGTTGAATCGTCCGGTTGGCCTCCACTCATATCAATCCCACCATTAAAACAATCAGGTGCATCACAAAGAATGGCATCGATGGTTTTGTCCTTGTGGCCCAGACATGAAGGACACAACACATCTAGAATTGGTCTAGGAGACGTGGTTTTCTGGAGTTTTCTGTGGTTCATCTCTCTTGAGGTTTCTTGTCGCTCGTAGTGTTTCACAGGACAAGTCTAACACTTACTTATACTCAGGCAGACCTACCCCAGAAATTACTTTTTCATTCTACAAGAGGGTCACAAGCTCACTACAACAGCAGCTCCATAAGTTCACTACAAAAAATTCCCAACTGTTTCACATTTTTCAAACAGTTCATACTTAGTTTCAACTAGGTCAATACACGACACATCAATCACCAGGACATTACTTTTTTATTTCAAACCATGTTGTAGAGGGTTCTTTGCACAGTGCTGATTATTCTCTTATTCTTAAACAAACTTTAAACTTTAGAAAATGACACAGACAACGGCCTTCTGAGTATATGTAAATATCCTTAGTTATGCAATTGCAGGCAGAAGTTAAACAGAGTCAACAGGATTTGTATAGCTCTTCATAAGTTCTGCAAATGTTGTCCAAAACAATCTCTGCTTTTCATCATCCAAGCACCGCCCTCCCTGGCAGATCAGGAGCCACCATGTTTTCTTCTTGTGGCTGTGTGGAAGCAACGAGAAATTGAAACAATCCAGGTCTACCTGTTCCTCCAGTTGATCTCTATCCCATGTCCTTGACTACACGCCAGACCAGCTGCAGGGAGCTAGAGGGAACCCTCCTTACCAAAAGCACAGCATTGGTAGTTAAGAAATGTCTCTACTATTGTTAATCATATTAATTGTTAACTATTAATATTTAACAAATCAGGTAAATATGTACTCTTTCTCTCACAGCATAATAGATCATAGTGTTGCCTCAATCAATGTTGCTTTAATTCAAAGAAACAGCTGCACTATCAAGTTACATAAGCCACACCCTAAATAGTGAAGAGAACATCCGGACAGGATGTCCTTAAAAGGTCATAAACACAGGACACAGGAAAACTCACCAATCACTTTTTGACAGCAACCGTCTACTATTTCTCTCTCACAGGAGTCTGTGAAACAAGACAGTTGGAGATTGAAACATTGTATGTGTATTCCCTTCCCCAACTGCTCTGTTCACTCAGACAAACAAACCAGACTGCAGTTTCCCACGCAAGAATTGACTTCAAATCCTAAATTACTTGATATCTTTCAGAAATACATAATTCCCCCCCCCCCCCCCCTCATAATTCCATAGGTCTATAGGAGTGTCTCAGGTTTTCATTACAACCATTTCTAGTGCATATTGTATATGGTTTCAATATCTTATTATCAGATTTGATAAATAACAGATTATAACATGAAATGCTCAGTGTTGATTTTAATATATAACATTAACAGTCGACAAAAATGTGTGTAAAACATTATGTTTGGCTTGGCTGATATAAAGCGTAGATTGAATTTCTCTGGGCAGTTGTGGCTCCCAGGTCTACAGCCAATCAAGGACTAGCTACCCATCCCCCACTGCTGCTCTCACCCCCCCCCCAACCCCCCACCCCATCCCCTGACATGCTGGACTCTCAGGTTCTGTTCAATAAAGTGCAGCACAGCACAGTACAAACTTTATTAGTCCATGTTAACAGGGATCAAAGGGAATTTGTCTTTCTGAAAGGGGTTGGTCACAGATCTGCCAGTTCAGATCAAATCCCACGTTTTGTTGTCTGGCTCAGGACTCAAAACCAGTGACCTTTCAGTTACTGGACTAATTCCGCTAACTTCCACCTCCTAACACTTCTAGCATGGGCTTCCTAGGCTAAGTTCCTTTTTACAATATCCCATGTGTGTAGAAAAACATGAGTCTGTCTCATGATCTAGTAATGAGGTAGTCCTGCCTTGAACTTCAAAATCAGTGTCACCCTCAGGTCAAGAGGGCATTACCTCTTGGTCTAATGGTCAAGACACGGGTTTTTCCCCATGGGACACCTGGGTACAGAGATCCGCCGCATTGAAATCGTGCACACCTCTCCCAAGGCAAGGTTTTTGCAGGGGGCTGTATTGTAGTATCACATTGCTCAGATGTGTTCAACACTTCATTCCATAGGTCATCAGAAAATGACTCATCCCTGCAGTCATTCATAGTTTGAACTAAGGCTCAACTAAATCAACAGCCTTTGACAGGTCAAGTGATGAAGACTGTAGCATCTCTGATAGAAATGTTGCTTCTCCAAAAACTTTACTTTGGAGTGAAACAAGGAACACATGAATTGTAAATCTATCTGTGGCAAGCAGACCTCCGCGCCTCAACAGATTCTGTCCACCGTTGTGTTCTTGGACTATGTCTTGCAGGACTCGCTTAACGGCAGGCAAATCTATCCATAATAGTATGTAGAGCCATATATCGGACATGGCCAGCGAGTGTCACTTAGTCCTCTGAAGCTCTCTAGGTGCACCTGGGTACATTCTCTTTGTACGCTAAGCCATTTTTGATGACCACATGTATGACCCAGATGTGAAGACATATACAGTCTTTCTAGTAAAGAGAAGAACTGTCCTACCTCAGGGACAGCTTTGACTGTATCCACTAAAACTAAGTTTAGACAGTGTGCACAGCAGAGGAGGTAAAAGGCTTTGCTTGTTCTTTAAATGCGTTGCCTGGACGCCTGAATGCTTGCCACTCTATAACTGAAGCACCGTCATATGCTTGGCCTACTAGTTTGTTTTTTGTATTCAAGACCATGACTTTCTAATATGTGTATGATTTAGTCCAGTAAGCCCTGCTGCATCTAGTGGATCAGCCGATTCAAAGTGGAGACAGCTCTCATGGACAGCTCCACTGAAATAGTACCTGAGTACTGGAGATATCTGATCCTTTTGTTTTTACATCTTTTGTTTTTCCGTCTGCCATTATGCTGAAGACCTCACTGTCTTCCACTTTCTTCTATCATCTCTGTTGGAACCATGTCTGCCAAACACTCAGAAAACCTCATTCTGAATCCTTTGCTTGTGTATTTTGCATTATGAATGGAAGTCAACCTTTTTTCCACAGTTGTGTCATGCTATAGCTATTGTTTCTTTCTAGGATTGCCATGAAGTTTCCCTTTATTATCAGACTCTGCAGACTCATCGTGTCCTCTTTGTGATAATGTTTTGTGTGGCTGTAAGTAGTAGTACTTCTGCCTATTGTTTAATATAGTCACCCCGTTTTCTTGAACCTGTTTGTTATGTACTTTCAAGTATTTTTCCTGAAGTACTTTTACACCCACTGGTTAACTTTTTCTTAGCTAGCTCGACTATGCACTACCTCTGCTAGCAATACACTGTGCTAACATTAGCCTAGACTGGACCACAGAAAAATACAGTTTTAAACAGTTTGTAAAAACCCTACTTCTTCCAGACAGAATAGTTCCTGTAGATTCAGACTTACTCATCACCAATCTTTTGTTATGTCTCGTGGGGTTTTCATAACCACGTCTGTACAACAATTCAATACTGATGAGACGGGAGACAGGAATCAGTTCAACCATTTTATCTGGAACGCGATCATCTCAACACACAAACCCCCATGATGCTCTGCAGCACAACCCAATATACAACAAATACATAAATACGTAAATGGACACTAAAACAAAACTCATAGAGGAATTTAAATGTTCAGTTGTAGAAAGTAGGGCCATGGGAGATAGGGTCAGAAAGGTCAGTAGTTTGTTTGATAACTGGTTCCAGAGGTGACATAACAAGCATAAGGTCCATTATAACACAGTGAAGTAGAGGTGGGAGCTAAAAGCAGACATGGACAGTGAGACGGTGTGAGGAGGTCAGGGGTGAAACACTAGATCAGGACAGGTAGAAATGGCAGGGCTGGAAATAGACACAGAGACACATTCTGATCATGGCTCAGACCTGGACCTGAGACACCCAAACAGAAGATGCCATAGCAAAGTCCTGTTTAGTACGCTATATGGGATTTCCTTTCATCAAAATCCTACACATGGAAATGTGTCCTGTGTGGTGTTGTGTGTCCAGCATGTGTGTGTGTGTGTCCAGCATGTGTGTGTGTTATGTCCAGTGTGTGTGTGTGTGTGTGTGTCCACTATGTCCGTGTGGGTGTGTGTCAGTGTGTGTGTGTCCAGTGTGTGTGTGTGGTGTGTGTGTGTGTGTGTGTGTGTGTGTGTGTGTTGTGTGTGTGTGTTCAGTGTGTGTGTGTGTGTGTGTGTGTATGTGTGTTCAGTGTGTGTGTGTGTGTTTTCAGTGTGTGTGTGTGTCCAGTGGTGTGTGTGCAAGTGTGTGTGTCTAGTGTGTCTGTGTGTGTGTGTGTGTGTGTGTGTGTGTGTGGTTCAGTGTGTTTGTGTTTGTGGTCCAGTGTGTGTGTTGTGTGTGTGGTTGTGGTGTGGGTGTTTAGTGTGTGTCCTGGTGTGTGTTCAGTGTGTGTTGTTTGTGTTGTCTAGTGTGTGTGTGTGTGTGTGTGTCCCCAGTGTGTTTGTGTGTGTGTGTCCAGTATATGTGTGTGTGTGTGTGTGTGTGTGTTTGTCCTGCGTGTGTGTGTCCAGTGTGTGTGTGTCCAGTGTGTGTGTGTGTGTCCAGTGTGTGTGTGTGTTTCCAGTGTGAGTCTGTCCAGTGTGTGTGTGTCCAGTGTGTGTTGTGTGTTTGTCCAGTGTGTGTATTTGTGTGTGTCTAGTGTGTGTGTGTGGTGTGTGTGGTGTGTCCAGTGTGAGTGTGTCC
>JAGTTL010001027.1:0-19405 GCA_036851935.1 Coregonus suidteri
TTCATTATTAATTAAACAAATGACTAAAAAAATACCCTCCCAAAAATTTTGAAAATTAAAGCAGAAACATAAAAAAAAAAATCCGCACCCTGTCAAGAAATCGTTCCGCCTTCTTGACCGTACACTATTTTCATGGCCATTTGTGGGTTAGGGTCAGGTTTGGAAGGGTTATAGCAGGCGGGCGGGGTGTGGGGAAAAACAAAAGCGCCCAGAGCATCATAGTGTGTGTGTGTGTGGTAGGGCTTGCTACATAAAAACCCCATATTTTGGGTTTTCATTACTATGCGGGCCAAAAACCCTAATGTGAATATTAGATGTCCGCTGCATGCTGTGGGGGTTTACTCAAAACTTCAAGACACTGACAACAAAGTAACCTAAAAAAAATTACACAGTAAGCAGCCCCTTTTAAAATGTTTCTGACAGTTGAAGGGGAAAAGGGGAAAAACCAATCACTCCTCCTGGGGTTTTCCCTCTTTGGGGGGGGGGCGGGAAGTTGTAAAAAAGGTTAAAGGGATGGGGGATCTAATGAAGAAACACAAAAACTCATTGTTTGAGGAGGCTTTGTGAAGAGTAAAAGAGGTTTAATGTTTAGGTGTGAGAAAGTGGAACAGGAGTGTGTGATTTTGAGGGGTAGCGGACATTTGGGGCAACAAGACCCCATCTGCCCCAGGGGAAAGGGGCCCATTTTTCGGGCTTCAACTAAACCCAGAATGAAAAAACACTGTCCTTTTCCAGATGTTTTTTCCCCAGAAAAACAAAAGGTGGCCAGAGAACAGAAATTAAATCAGACTTTGCACGGCAAACCTTTATTTAGAACACTATTATATTTTTACAGTTGGATCCATAGAGTAAGAGCATACCACCAATTACATACATCAATATTCCCAAAGAGAGTACAATTCACTCGGGGTCCCCTGTGCTGGAAAAACTGTTTTACTTTGTCTTTAATAATTTACTCCGTCGGTGATGTCATTTTGTTGAACTGTTTTTTTTTGAGCTTTTATTTTAAACCAGAGTTTATGTCATTCAACTGGAGCATTTACTAAAGGGCCTCCTTAGGAACATTCCATAGAAAGACAGGGTTTGGGGGACCAGTTCCAAACATACCTCTCTAAAAACAATCTTTCCCCTAGAGGGGGTTTTTGCAAAATTTGGTAATTTCCCAAAAAAACACCTATTTTTCTAAAAAATCCTGGTTGGAAGATCCTCGTTTTAGAGGGAAAAAGAGGAAATCGGGAACCCTCCAACCAGGTTTTTCTGGAGGGAAAAAAACAAAAATGAATAAATAAAAACCAAACCCATTTTGAGGCAGCTAAAAATAGATTGGGGTGGATGTGTGGTTTTTAAAAAAAGAAAAATCATTCCCTGAGTTACTTTTTCCAATTCCACGCGGGGCAGGGGACAAGAGCGCTAGGTGGGAGGCATCCCCCGCGTAAAATTTGTGGGGGAAACACTTCGTGTTGAAGCCGGGTTTAAATATTAACATTCACCCAATTTTACAAACACATGCTGGTTCTGTAGTAGCACGGTAGACACTGGGGTGGTGTTGCTGTCAATATTTCCCCTGCTGCAACAATAAAAATACTTTTGTTACAATTAACCTTAACTCCCTCTCCACCCACAGTGGGACTGCCCTGGACCCCTTTAAAATTGGGCCAAAATCAAGCCATCAGGGGGGCTTTTTTTTTAACGAGAAGCAAGTACCCTTCCCCCACAGCAAATCACCCCAATGTGCTCTACGGTTGGGGTCACTTGCCCCTTTGTCTGTTTAAATAAGAAGGAAGGTTGACAAAAAAATATTTTTTCATTGTATGACCAAAATTTAAAAAGTGGTTAGGTACATTTTTAATGCCCAATGGACAGCTGTTACTACATATACAGCACTCACAATGACTAACAAAAAGGAGCTTTTCGTTTAATTTGACAGTACCTTATGATACCATACACAAATTATTTTTTAAACCCCCTGGTCATGATGCGTTTTTTTTCTGAAAAGCTTCAACATTAGGGAGGATTTTCCACTGAGTTTGGGGGTTCACGAAAGGGCCAAACCAGAAAGCAAAAAAAATTGATATGTGCCTTTACAACACTTTAAAAAACCATATAAAAGGGTTTGAAAGGGAGAAATTTTAAAACCAGATAAACCAAAAAATGTTTATAATGAGTGTTTTCAACCAGCTTTCCCAACCAGGTAAGGGTAACTCAAAAAGGGATGCCCGCCACAAAGTGCCCCCTTCCCCCCTTTCAATACCCCCCTGTTTTAAAACCCCCAACCCGGGTATTCTTTCAAACTATTAAACCCCCTTATTCAATTAAGTTTTGTAAAGCCCCGGGAATTTTTTTAAATTTTTTTCATAATAGAAGACTTTGCGTCAACGTAAGTAAAAATTTAGAAATAAAAAGTCTGATGTTAGTTTGGACAAACACAGGCTTTTTCAGCAATCTGGAAACCAGAACCCTGTTAAATGTATTTGTTCCCCTGTTAACAGGCTTTTCCCCTGGATTGAACTTACTATCTCTTGGCCATAGGTTTTGAGGGCGAAGTTTAGCCGGTTTTTGGTGTAGTGTTTGGGGACGATCCCCCTTCCGGCCTTTAGTGATGAAAAACCTTTAAAACCCCTCTACAACACACACCCCAACCACAACTAGAATTTTTTTTTTCAAAAACATGGGCTATTCCATTTTAATTTTATGGAGTGCCTAACAAAACTGCTGTTTCATCTTTTAAAATATTCAACTCCCGTCTATTTTGGTTTTTTTAAAAGGATTTTTTTCCCCAAAATCAACATGGGTGGCAACCTTTAAAAAATGTGGTGTTTACAATGCAGCTTTTACAGAAAAAAAAAAAGGGGGGTGGCTAGGAGAGTGAATCTGTCACCCGAGTTTCTCCTTCAGCCCTGACAGCCAGACTGGTTTGGGGTCCTTTTGATGTCAGCAGATGTCAAACCCATGAAAATGTAAACAAATACAACCCTTTTTTCGCTAGGGGAGAAGTTTTGCATACTAAGTGAACTAATCTCAATTTTTTACGCATCCAGTTTCTACTTTCTTGGGGGAAAATGTGTCTAGACTTGAGTGTGCGATTGATGTTTTTTACAACTGGGTTTTGTGTTTCTGCTAAATTACAATGACTTCCACAGCACGTTTAAAGATACATTTTCACTACGAGGGGGGGGGGGAACAGGGAGAGCGAAGGGGGTAAAAAAAGAGAAAGAAAGTGCAGAAGGTAGAGAGAGGAGGAAGAGAGAGAGGGGCAGAGAGGAGAGGAGGAAAAAAGAGCCAAAGGGAAGAGAGGGCAGAAGGGGGAAGGGAGAGCAGAGAGGGCAGGGAAAAGGGGGAGGGGAGAGGGAAGAGGCAGGAGAGGAGAGAGAAAGGGGAGAGAGAAAAGCAGAAGGGGAAGAGGGGAGGGCCCGAGGCAGAGAGAGGGAGAGGGAGCAGAGAGAAGAGGAGGGCAGAGGGAGAGAGAGATCGAGAGACAGAGGGGGCAGAGAGGGGAGGAGAGGAAAAAGAGCAGAGGAGAGAGAGCAGAGAGGGAGGGAGCAGAGAGGGGAGGGAAAAGGAGAGGGCAGAGGGGATGAGAGCAGAGGAGGAGAGAGAACAGAGGGGAGAGAGAAGGCAGAGAGGAGAGATCAGAGAGGGGAGAGAGAGAGAGGGGGGAGGGAGCAGGAGGGGAGAAGAAGGGGAAGAAGATCAAGACGAGGGGGCGAGAGACGGAGACGGGGATCAAGGGAAAAGGGGAGAAGAAGAGACGGGAAAAAGGAGAGGGGGAATCGGAGAGAGATCGAGAGAGCGGAGGAAGTCAGAGAGGACACTATTTGGGTCGTTTTGGAATGGAAAATCAGGCCTACTTGTGGATTTATCACGCACGTGCACTCAAGCACGAAAAAGCTTTTTTCACCGGGGAGCAAGTAGGTTTGTTCCAGAGAACTCTTTTAGCCACCATGTTGTTGCTTTTTCCCCCCTGTTTCCCGACAGCCGCGATGTTTTAAAAAACTACTTAGATATAAAAAATGCCTTAAGATTTTTTATCCAAAGTGAATTTAAACATGGACACACATTTTAATATTGGTGGCCCCGGGGATTCAAACCCCCAAACCTGGGGGAGCAAGATCCATGCTTACAACTGAGCCATTTAAAGGGCCCTACAGTATATGTCTGACTTTCTCTCGAATGTTTCCCTTCCGCCAGTGTTAGACGGGGTGCGCTGTGCAGTGGATCTATTGATTTAAAGGAAGGGGTTTTTTCAGCCCGCTCTCCCAAAAATACTCCCTGTTTTTCTTTATTGCTTTTTTCTAGTGGTCCCATTTGCAATATCACACCATACACAATCCCTTCAAACGGGGGGTTTTCTGTAACGATGATTCAATCAAGTACCCCCTTTAAAAAGACACCAACCTTTAGTTGTTAGGTGGAGTATGTACCCCCCACAGTAACGTAAAGGCACCCGTTTTTTGTTCACAGTTTAACTATCTCTCCCTCTTCCCTTCCTACTTTTAGGCTAAAATTCATTTTGGCAAACATGCAACTGTACAAATGTTAGTTTTAACTCCCAATTTTATTGTATGTCTAATAATAAAATGTCTTTGAAAATAAAAAAACATCAACCAAAAAAACGAGTTGTAAGAATTTCCTTTCCCTCAAAGTATCAAGAAACAAAAAAACCCAAAACCCAAAACCCAAACCCCGTTAGTTATTTATGTACTCACAGACCAAAAGTATAGACCAGGGTGGTTGATTTTAAAGTCTCTGAAAAAAGGCCCTTTCCCATAACCCCTACCCTAGTCTCCACTCCCGTGATTTTGGCGTATTCCAGACGTCTTAGTAAATACCCTTTGACAGTTTTAAGTCAAATCAAAGCACAGGGGCCCGTTTATAAAGCGTCTCAGAGTGGGAGTGTGATCCAGGACAGACCCCCCCTGTCCACATAAATTTTTTAAAAACAAAATGATCTACCCAGAAATCCTACTCTGAGAAGGCATTTTAGGAGCTGTTGGGGTGTTTTACAAGTCTTAAAAAGGGTTTTTCCCAATTCACATTCCAAAAAGAGTTTTTTTTAAATACATTTAATAAATTCACCCCCCATGGTCCCCGCACACATTTTCGTCAGTCAGTGAATTACTTGCAAGTAAAAAACCCACACACGGATGGAACTTTTTACGCGTCTGAATTACCTTGATTTTTTGAACATTTGGGTTTAAACAGAAACCGTTATCAGGACATACCCCCCCCTTGAGAGTGAGAGTACAGAGAAAGCGTATGTTCATATTGTAGCGTCCCCTTTTTTCCAGATGGGGGAATGTAAATACACTTCCAGTAATTCCTGCTTTTCCCGGTAGAGATGTAAAACAGACAGTTGTCCACAATAACCCCATCCCCTTATTTTCTAGAACACAACATTTAAAAAAAGACCCCCTTTCCCCCCCACCCACAATGTTTTTCCCTGACGGTTTATTGCACTCAAAAATGATCTCAAACGTTTCTCCGTTTACACACATGACCACAAATTTCTAAAAATTTTTAAAATAACAGGTTAAGTTTGACCCACTAGGTTTTATAGAAACGCATGGAGCAAAGGTTTGTTTTCCCTTTCAAAAAGGGTTTTTTCATTGCTTTTCAACTTTCCAGTGGACACCTGTTGGCCTTTTTAGTCACTCAGAGGAATTCCTCTAAAATGCCCGGGGCTTTTTACTTAAAGGGCCAGTGCAGTCAAAAACGTGATTTGCTGGTTTATATACATTTTCCCCACGAGGTTGAAAAATTTTTGAAATGTAAAAAATTTTAAGCCCCTTTTGTGAAGAGTGTTTTTAAAAGCCACCCGAAATTTTTTGCCAATTTTGGTGGGGGGGGGTTTTTGGGCCTTCCATGGTGAATCACCCTGCAGTAAATGTATTTAAAGCCAATAAAGAAAGAGTTCCCCAAATCGGCAAAAGCAGCTCTTTTCAGTTTTCCCCCCCCCACCAAACCACTCTGAACAGTCTAGCAAATTTTTCCTTGAGAAATTGCCTTGCAAGAAAATTTTGAACATTTTAGCTGCAAAAAATCACAGAAGGTACTCAATTGTTACTCGAAATGAATTTATATTGAGAGAAAACAGCTGCATTGGACCTTTTAAATTCCTGTAAATTTTTTTTGGGCGACTTGCCCGTTTAATCCTGTAACTGCAAGGTGAGGACCCAACTCTGCACCGTCTCCTCCTCCCTTTCCCCAAGATGGTCTTTGGGGTGCCTTTCGGTCTATCCAAAAGCATCAAACAAAAGTCCTCTTTTAGAAAAAGTATGGGCCTTTTACAAAGCTCGGCACATTTGTGTTCGGGGGAGCATGAGCCAATCGCTCACTGACATGCCAATATTCGATTGGCCCGGTCCGACCCCACTTCCGGGCTGTGCAAACCCCATGGAAACTGATCAACTGCCGGCCGGCAACCAATAGAGGACTTTTCCTGCACGGGGAAAGAAGCAGGGGCCAAGAGGGGGTGGGGGGTTTAGGGGAAATGACAGTTGGGGCCCCAATTTGCTCCCACCCCTTTGGGCCCCCCATCCCTTCAGTGTTTTAAGATCTGAAAGGGGATACGGCAGATCTGAAAAACTTGGGGAAAGGGAAAGCAGTGACTTGGTGAGCTTCCACATAGCCTTACAGATATAAACATAAAAGGGAGGGTAGGAATATTTTGACGGGGGAGCTTCTTACAAACTACTGACTGAATTATGCATCACCCATCAATGAAATATAATTACCCTTTTGTATTGTTATTTTTCCCGGGCCCTGTGTGCCGGGGGAAGGGAGACCCATGGGGCGGGCGAATTCCCCACGTCTAGGGTAGGGGAGGAATGCCGCAGGGATTTAGCCAGTTGAAGAGCAAGGGTTTTGTAACCCAGTTGGGGGTTCATCCACGGGTTTGAAAAAAAAAGACCAAAGTAAGCCTCTGGTGACGCGAAAGAAAAATTAGAAAAAAAATGGAGAAAAGCTAGTCGACCATAAAATTTTAAGAAACAAGCCAACACTGGTTTGGCGCTTAGGGGAAATCCCCAACAATCCTGCGAAAGTGATCTGTGGTTATTCTGACCGGGTCTCTTTTCGGTCCACCAGGGAGGTGTTGTTCTATTTAAAGACTACCTACCCCAAAAAAAAACCCCGGCCGGGCCGAGCCAGGGAAAGGGGTGCCCTGGGAGACCCGAGCCACACCCCGGTAAAAGACCTTCTGGGGCCACGGATGGGAGAGCCCCCCCCCGGGGTCATGGGAGAGATTTTGGGTAGTTCTGTTAGGTTTTTACTCGGTTCTAGGTAAAACAGGAGAGGTTCACCACATGACCATGAGGTAAGACAGTTACAGAAGGAAGGCAGACAGCAGAAAGCTGTCTCACACCACAGCCAAAATGATAGCTATAGAGACCGTAGCTAGCTAACTATCGCCCACCAAGCCAAAACAGTAAGGTAGGGTCAAGGGGGGGCAGACCAGCAGGCACCGAAACTACCTTGTTTTTTTGTTGCTCTTAATAGAAAATCCGGATGTTGATTTAAAAAATAAAAAAAGGGACTGAGATCTTCCTGTGTACACCCGTGGGTTTTCGGTAGACTGTCAGTTTAAATTTTTAGAGTGACCTGGTTTTATAAATTTTGGTTAGCCCTCATTGATACTGAAAATTGACCTTGGTTCCTGATGAGTATGCTTGGAACCCAGTTTTAAGTAAAAGCTCAGAGAGGCCGAGCAGACCCTCGGAAGGAACTTCCAAAACTAGACCTAAGGGAAAACAAAAAAGGCAAACAAGGGAAAAACCAGGTTCCTAGCCCAGTGTTTTAGGGCAACCCCAGGTTCCAGTACAATGTAAAAGGAATAGAGGTAGGGGCCTCCTCGTTTTAGAGAGGTATGGCCTACCCCTGTTTATTTGAGAGGCAAGGCCTTCTGTTATTAGAGAGGTTGGCCTCCTCTGTTTATTTGAGAGGCGGGCCCCCTGTTATTAGAGGGCTATGGGCCTCCCCGTTTATTAGAGAGGGTATGGGCCCCACCTCTGTTATTAGGGGCTAGGGCCCCTTTTTTTTAAAGGGGTTTACTCCCAATTTTATTTTGGGAAAAGTGCAAAGGATAGAGAGGCTGGTTTTTCCCTGATAAGAGAGCCTTTGCTAAGTGTATGAATATGGGGCCCCAAAAAACTAGGGCCACTTTGTAAGGGGCTTCTCCCAATGTTTATAGACTGGGCTTTCTCTTAACCAGTTTCCACTTCATTAATGGTTTAAACAAAAGGGGCCCCCGGGTAAGTCTTTCCTAACACAACTAGGGCCAAATCATAAAGGGCTTCCCAAAACACTGTTCCCCTTTAGTACTGTGGCCTTTTC
Organism: Coregonus suidteri; assembly: GCA_036851935.1. NCBI lineage: Eukaryota > Metazoa > Chordata > Actinopteri > Salmoniformes > Salmonidae > Coregonus > Coregonus suidteri. The sequence goes on from JAGTTL010001027.1 coordinate 8,332, forward strand.
CCCAAAATAACTAGGTCCACTTCAGTACGTGGGTCCCAACAAATAGTGTCCACTTTAGCAGGGGTCTCTCAACACTAACTAGTGTCCACTTAGTAATGTGGTTTCTCTCAACACAATATTCCCATTCAGTACTGGGGTTTTCTCAACACAATTAGTGCCCCATTTCGGACCGGGCCCCCCAGGGCAGACCGGGAGTGTTAAGGTCTGGGGGCCCCTGCAGACCAGGGGTTTTAAGTGTTGTGGGCCGAGTTTCCCCCCAGTGTTATATCAGCGGGTTATCAGTCATCGGGCGGAGGGGCGGAGCCCTGGGGCAGCAGCACGAAAAGTAAACAGGAAGACACTAAAGGGGGCCGGGGAAAAAAGGAGCTAGGGACGGCCCTCAAACTGCCCTGCCCAGCAGGGACTGTCACTGTTCAACATCCAACATCCCCCAAAACAGACGTCAAGGACGTCCCCCCAAAGCTCTCCAGCACAAAAACCCATCACCGGGAAAAAGGGGGGTGTCACAGTTTAGCCCTCTGTGTGTTGTTTATGTTATTCAAGGAAATAGGGAAATCTATCACCAACGCAGAGCCAATGAAATGGAGCTGAATATTTCCCCGATTTTTTTTCCCGCACAAAGTTCCCACAGCCCCCACAGCAATCCCAGATGCATTGTTGTGTTTGTTGCGGTGTCCCTTTACTTGGCCCCTCCTCCTTTCATGTACTGCATGGTTCCTGGCGTAAGTACCACTATGGGGTTTCTCAAAGGGCAAATATGGCACTACTGATAGGGATGTATAAGATCACTTTAAAAAAGGGGGTTGACCCCTGAATGCTTTTGCAAAAAGCCGTGGTATATCCGACATTTTTAATGGGGGTTTTAAAGCCCTAAATGCTGATTGGGGACAGCTGGTATAGAGACCGTATGCACGGGTAGAAAAACATTTTTTTTATTGCCAATTGGTTGAAACCGTTTAAAAAGCAAAAGGCACCTCAGGGGTTTTGAATAGGCCAATACACATTTAAGGGCTGTACCGGGCACTCCGCGTTGCGCTAAGAAAGCCCTTAGCCGGGGTGTATTGGCAATCCCACACCCCCTTCCCCTTTTTTGTTTAATTGAGCCCAAAATGAGTTTACGTCAAGGTCATTGCAAAAAGCATGCAGAGAAATTATAGAAGACTCCATTGCATACAAAAATACCAAAAGCAGAAAAAAATATCAGTACACTGGTCAAATAAAATGTTTTTTTGTCCAGCCTTAACCAAAACATTTAAGAAAATATTTAAAAAAAATTTTTACAAAATAACTGAAGTAAAAAAAAAGTAACAATAAAATAAAATAACAAGGATATACGGGGGGTACCGTACCGAATCAATGGGGGGGGACGGGGTTGCGTTTGAATGAGGTAATTTGTACTGTGGTAGGGGTAAAGTGACTTTCATAGATAATAAACAGCAGTGTAAAAAAAAAGGGGTGGGGGCGTGTTAAACTTTATGGGGTGCAGAAGTGAACGTTGGTTAGGCAGCTCTGAATGGTGACAGTGTATTGTAGGGCTTATTTAAAGTAGTCTAAAAATCTGCTTTATAGCGCGTTTTACAATTTAAAAAAATTTTCCCACAGTCGGGAGAGATTTTAGGGAACATGCAATGGCGGTTCAATCGAAAAATTTCCTTTTAAAGTTTTCGAGATCTTCGCGAACTCGCGATCTTGCGAGGTCTGACCCCACCACAACAGGAACACGAGGGGCTATTTGAGTGTTATTTAGAAAAAGGATTCCCCCCAACGGACCCGAGGACAATCAGACCCCGAGGACCCCATTTTATTTTTTTTAAAGGGGACCCCCCAACAAAGGACCCCGGGCAATCAGACCCGATTGGAATGAGTGCCAAAAAAAAAAAAGGTTATCAGCCAAGTTGCTCTTGGTAAGAATAGCTTTAACTGAGTTTGGGAGGAGTTAAAGAAATAAATACAGTTGGGGGAAAAAAAAATATTTTGTCAGACCCAAATTTTGCAAATTCCCCACAAAAAGAGAAAGGCCTGTAATTTCACTAGGACACGTAACTAGACAGACAAAATGAGAAAAAAATTTCCAGAATGGCGTCACTGCATTGGGGGTCCCCCGAGGTGAGTAGGCGCCCTGCTTACCAGAGCTTTCGGTCGCGCACCTAACCTTGCCTGTTTGTTTCCCACAGGTTGCACCTCGTTTCCCAGCATAAGGCGCTGGTAGATTCAGGCGCGCAGCTGGGAATTTTGTAGATCGCCAGCAGTCTGTGTAAACGTCAGGGATTCCCTCCTTCCAGTGGATATCGCCTTTTCCCGTCCATGCCCTAGATAGCCGTCCGTTTAGGGGTCTGGGTTATTAAGGGAAGTCACAGCACACCCCTTCAGATGACGGCGCAGGAGGGTCATGAGGAGAGAATTCAGCTCTATCTGATTGACTCTCCTGCGTTATCCGGTAGTGCTGGGTCTTCCCTGGTTGATTACTCATGACCTATTATTAGGTGGCGGAGAGAAAGCTCTTAAAGGGTGCGTGTGCTCAATGTGAGGGGCGGTGTACTGGGTGTTTTCCATAGGGGCGACCTCGGTGGGAGAGTCTCGAATCTAATGGCCAGCACTGCAGATTCCCCCCCTTCTCCCGAGTATGAGGATTTGGCACTGGCGTTCAGTAAGGACACGAGGGCGGCCGCAGCTGCCGCCTCATAGACGGGGGGATTGTGAGATAGATCTCCAAGTCAGGAGCAAGCTCTAGCTACTCCGCGGAGCCATGTGTATCCCTTGTCTCAAGAGGAGAGAAAGGCTATGGAGACATACATCTATTCGGAGTCTCTTAGACAGGGATACATACTGGGCCTCCGTTTCACCCGCTCCGCTTCCTCAAGTTTACTTTTTTGTGAAGAAAAAGGTGATGGAGGTCTGCGCCCCGTGTATTGATTACCGCGTCTCAATCAGATCACAGTCGAAGTACAGCTATCCAACTTCCTCTGATTGCGACTATGACGGAGTCACTGCACGGTGCGCAGAGTTCCGTTCTTTACAAAAATTGGATCTTAGGGAGCGCATATAACTTGGTGCGCATTCGAGAGGGCGATGAATGGAAGACAGCGTTTAGTGCACGACTTCCGGACACTACGAGTATCTAGTCATGCCATATGGGTTGATGAATGCTCCCCTCAGTCTTCCAATCCTTCGTCGATGAGATTTTTCCGGGACATGCAAGGGACAGGGAGTAGTTGTGTACATCGACGACATTCTGGTGTATAGCCCTACCCGCGCTGAGCATGTAGCCCTGGTGCGCCGAGTATTGAGGAGGGCTGTTGGAGCATGACCTATATGTCAAGGCAGAGAAATGCTGTTTTCCAGAATAGTCGGTCTCCTTTCATGGGTTACCAGTTATATCTGCGTCAGGGTTGAAGATGGAGGTAGAACGCGGGTGTCAGCTGTGCGTTAATTGTCAGACCCCAACCACTGTGAAGGAGGTGCAACGGTTCTTGGGTTTTGCGAATTATTACAGGAGGTTTATCCGGGTTTGTTGGACAGAGTGGCAGCTCCCATCACGTCTCTGTTAAAGGGGGGAGGGGGCCGGTGCGCGCTTTGCGGTGGTCAGCTGAGGCGGACAGGGCATTTGGTGAGACATGAAGGACCTGTTTACCTCGGCGCCCGGTGTTGCGCGCATCGGATCCCTCTTTACCGTTTCCAAGTAGAGGTGGACGCGTCAGAGGCCGGGATAGGGGCAGCGTTCTTTTCCCAGCGTTCTGGCACTCCACCTAAACTCCGTCCCTGTGCGTTTACTCAAAGAAGCTCAGTCCTGGCGGAGCGGAATTATGAACGTAGGAGACAGGGAGCTGTTAAGCCGTGGTACAGGCCCCTAAAGTGTGGTGCGGCATTGGCTCGAGGGGGCTCAACCCCCTTTCCTCATTCTAAACTGACCATCGTAACCTGGAGTTAATCCGGGCAGCTAGGAGGACTGAATCCTCAGCCAGGCTCGCTGGACTATGTTTCTAGCGCCGGTTTTGTGTTTTTAAAATCACATACATCCCTGGGTCCCAGAACGGGAAGGCAGATGCTCCTGTCTCGGCGGTATGACGCAGAGGACGAGGTCAGTTTCGAGTCCACGCCCATTACTACCGGAGTCTTGTCTGAGTGCTCCGGTGGTGTGGGGAGGTTGATGGTGAGATCGAGCGGGCAAAAAAGCCAACAGCCTTACGCGCACCGACCCGAGTCCTCCACAGTGTCCTGTGGGTTTCGGACGTACGTTCCGCTCGAGGTACGCGATCGCCTCATTTGTTGGGACTCATACGTCCCCCTCCTCTGGGCCATACCGCGTATCGGCCCGGACAGTGCACTGCCTTAGCACGAAGTAAGGACTGGTGGCCAACGTTAGCTAGGGAATGTGAGGATTTATGTCTCCTCCTGTTTCGGTGTGTGGCCCAAGTGTAAGGCGCCCAGACATTTGCCCAGGGGTAAGTAACAACCCCCTGCCTATTCCACAACCGACCCTGGTCCCACCTCTCCGGTGGAATTTTGTTACCGACCTTCCCCCCTCAACAGGGGAAATACTACCATCCCTGGTCGTGTGTGGAATCGGTTCTCTAAGCCTGTCGTCTCCTTCCCATGTTGCCGGGTCTACCCACTGCCCTACAGACCGCAGAGGCTCTGTTCACCAATGTCTTTCCGGCATTACGGGGTACCGAGGATATAGTGTCTGATCCGAGGCCCCCAGTTCACCTCTAGAGTGTGGAGAGCATTTATGGAAGGAAACGGTTGGGGGTTTCGGTAAGGCCTTATCTCGGGTTACCCACCCGGAGAGTAATGGGCAGGTCTGAACGTGTCAACCAGGATGTGGGTAGGTTTTCCTGAGATTCATACTGTCAGGGCCGGCCGGGAGGAGTGGGCGAGATATTGCGCCCTGGGCACGAGATGGCCCACAGGAACTCTCTTCGCCAATCCTCCACCCAAACTAACCCCTTTTCAGTGTGTATTAGGGTACCAGCCGGTTCTGGAACCATGGCATGAGAGCAAGATCGAGGGCCCCCGCTGTGGATGAGTGGGTGCGGCGCTCGGAGGAGACGTGGGACGCTGCACACGTCCATCTGCAGCGTGCCCATACGTCGACAGAAGACGAGGGAGCGCCGACCTACACCGCAGTCGAGGGGCCAGTGTACTGCACCTGGAGATCCGAGTCTGGCTCTCAACCAGATAGAAACCTTTGCCCCTTCCCGCCTGCCCTGCCGGAAGCTGGGTCGGCGGTTTGTGGGGCATTTTAAAGTCCTGAGGGAGAATTGAACGAGGTGAGTTATAGGTCTAGAAACTACCTGTTGATTACAAAAATATGAACCCCTCGTTCATGTGTCTTCTCATCAGGCCGGTGGTAGCTGGTCCACTCAAGGACTTTTGAGATGATTGAGGAGACTCCTCCGCCCCCGTTGGGACATCGAGGGGGCTCCGCGCGTACACCGTTGAGGTCCATCCTGGATTCTAGACGCCGGATGGGGGGTACTTCAATATCTCGTGGAGTGGGAGGGGTACGGCCCGGAGGAGCGGTGCTGGGGCAGTGCACCAGGAGGGACGTATTAGACCAGTCTACTACTGACCGATTAATCCATCGGGGTCATCTGCGCGCCAATGCTCGCGCGTCGTCCGGGTTAGTCTCCCCCGAGCTCCGGGTCGGCGCACGGATGGAGCAAGGTCCGCTGCACGCGCGTCAAGGGGGGGTACTGTCCGGTTTTCGGCCGAGGCCTGCTCCTCTTCCTTGTTCGGGCAGGCTTCGGCGGGTCGTCGGTCTCCGGAGTAGTACTAGCTGGCCACCGTTCTCATGTTCATGTTCATTTGGTTTTGTGGCTGTTCATAACACCTGTCCCCTTATTTGTGTCTTAATTGTTCCCTTATTTAGTTTCGTGTGTTTGGGTCAGGTGTTATGCGTGATTGTGAATGTCAGCTTGCCTCTACGTGTTTGGTTCTCTCGTTATTGTGTGTTTCGAGAGCTCGCACTGCGTGCGCTTTTCTTGTTGTTTCCGCACTGTTGTTTTCGTGCGTAATTGTTCGCGCCACCCGGTTGGGGTTGGCGACTTATTTGTGTTGGACTCTAGTAAAAGAATCTGTTTGAAGTCCTCCTGGTTTCCTGCACCTGATTCCTACATTTCCACCCACCACACTCTGACACTTGCCTAATAATTGTACACACAGTGTAGATGCAGAGGTCCCATAAACTCACATATCTCCAATAAGTCCAATGAAAACACAGGAATATTGAATACTTTGGACAGATGATTTACGTGATAGACCTATATTTTTAACAGAACACATGCCTATAGGCCCCAGATTCAAAAGCACCCGCAATATAGGCTCCAAACAGTATTCCCAAGGTCTATAACTGCCTGTGCACTGTATATTGCTACCAGTTGTCTTATTCTGAAAAAGCGGGGGAGCATTATAGGATGGGGCTCTACCAAAATATTTCAGACCACCCAAACACGTTTCTAAACACAAAATAAAAGTAATAGTTAAGTGTGTAATTATATTTTAGAACCCACACAAGGTTGATCTTTATCTTTAAATAGGCAGTTGTGGTCCACAAACCACAAGTACCCTTTAAGCAAGTGTTAACCAAATCGTAGTTGCAGACAATAGTTTCTGCGTGTACAAATAAAAAGGTGTTGCTTTTGCAAAGACAAGATAAAAAGCTATTGTTTTCGAAGGTGAAAGGCTAAACTGAAACAGTTTTGTTCTACACTCTAAAAAGTAAAGGTTCCTGGAGGATCCTTTGGGGGTTCTTCAAATTGAAACTGTGGGGAAACCCCCATAAGTTTTTGAAGAACTCTTTAAAAGGGTTATTCAAAGAACCCCTTTTAATGGGATCCTCAAATAACCTTTTTGAAGAACTTTTGGGCCCCCTCCCCTATTATTATTATTATTAGTAGTATATACGCTTAACAATAACAACAATACACACTATATTTTAGTTGTGGTCAGTGTTTATTATGATTTTAGTGGCAAAGCAGATAAAAAAAAAAAAAAAAAAGGTCAACGTTCCCAGCAGAGCCCAAGTCCGATGGGGCATATCCTCTGGCCTGTTGATGTTAATGTGTTGCGATGTTCTCCCGTTATCCATAGCGCCAGAATGATTTGCATTAATCAGACACAAACGGACACATGGTGCACAGACAGACACAAACCAATCAAACATCGAAATATCTAACGGTGGGTAGCTAGTACTCCGGGGGACGGACGAACACCGAAGCCTGCTCCCGAGCAAGGAGGAGGAGCCGCCTCGGCAGAATCCGTGACAGTACCCACCCCCTTGACGCGCGGCTCCAGCCGTGCGCCGACCCCGGGCATCGGGTGACGACCAGAGGGCAGGACGCGGAGCCGGACACCGTGGGATGACCACGGTGGAACTCAGTCAGGAGGGGATGGAGGGGATATCCCATCCTAGGCACCCAGCACCGTTCCTCCGGGCCGTACCCCTCCCACGCCACGATGATACTGGAGAACCCCCATCGACGTCTCGAGTCCAAGATGATGTCCTGACCGTGTACGCCGGAGCTCCTCCTCGACTGTCCAGTGGGGGCGGAGGCGTCTCCCGTATCTCACCTTCCTGGAGTGGACACAGCTACCACGGCCTGAGCAATGAGACACATGGAACGAGGGGTTAATATTTCTCATAATCAATAGGCAGTTGTAACCTGTAACACACCCTCGTTCAATCTCCTCAGGACTTTAAAAGGCCCCACAAACCGCCGGACCAGCTATCCGGCAGGGCAATCGGAGGGGCAGGTTTCGAAGTCAGAGCCAGACTCGATCTCCCGGTGCCGTTTACACCGGTCCTCACTGCGGTGGCGATCGGCCGCTCGCCTTCTGTCCGACGGATGGCCAGCTGCAGATGGACATGTGCAGACGTCCCACGGTCTCCTCCGAGCGACGACGATTCTACTCATCCCCCGCAGGAGCCTCGATCTGGCTCTGGTGCCATGGTGCCAGAACAGGGCTGATACCCTAACACACACTGGAAAGGGTTAGATTGGTGTAGGAGTGCGGAGAGAGTTTCTGTGCCATCTCTGCCCAGGGGATAATACCTTGACCACTCCTGCGGCCGGCCCTGGCAGTAGGACCTCAGAAACCTACCCACATCATGGTTGACTCGTTCTACCTGCCCATTGCTCTCTGGGTGGTAACCCGAGGTAAGGCTCACCGAGACCCCCAATCGTTCCATGAAAGCCTCAGACTTCTGGAGGTGAAACTGGGGACCTCGGTCAGACACTATATCCTCGGGAACCCCATAGTGCCGAAAACGTGGGTAAAATAGGGCTCAGCGGTCTGTAGGGCAATAGGGAGATCCGGCATTGGGAAGGAGACGACATGCCTTGGAAAAACCGATCCACAAAGACCAAAATATGGTGCTATCCCTGTGGGGGGGATGGGAGGGAAGGTCGGTCACAAAAACACCACCGGAGAGGTGGGACCATGGTCGTTGTGGAACGGGCAGGGGATGTAACTTTCCCTGCAGGCAGGTGTCTAGGGCGCCTTACACTGGGTGTGCACATCCGAGCAGGAGGCAGACATAAACCCCATCACATCCCTAGTCAAAGTTGGCCAAACAAACAGGTAGTTACCGCTAAGGCAAGTGCACTGTCCAGGCCAATACCTGGATGTCCAGAGGGAGGGGGATGTCTGAAGCCCAATAAAATAAGGCGATCACGAACCTCGAGCGGAACTAACGTCCGCCCAAAGGGCACCGGGGCGAAGCGATTCCCCCTGGATTAGCATGGGTCCCAAACCCCCGGGACCCCCATCCCAAACCCCCAAGATGGGAGTTTCAATAACCTCCCCGGTTCTTCCGGGGGAAGGCCGTTGTTCCGTTCTGCCCGGGGAAGGGCTTTTTAAAACAACCGGTCGGAACTTTTTTTCCACTTAGCCTGCATTAATCTCCTCTCCCGGGGTTTCTCAGGTTACGTGTAAGAAGAAAAAAGGTTGTTTGGCCCCCTAAGTCCTCCACACTTAGGCTTAACCCAGGCTACACCCCCTTGCCCTAGTCATTCCTCGGCCGGGCGACTTCTAAATGGAACCAGGGGGGGAGTTAGGTGGCTGGGGTTGGAACGGAATGGCCACCAAAACCGGTTTTAGGGTACCTCTATTGAGGTAAACGGGCCCACCTAAGGGCCCGAATACTCTTCAGTTTAAAAAATCCTTTGTTCTTTTTCAACGCAAGGGCAGGGCCCCTTCACGGGACGGACCCTTCCTTTTCCCAAAGCCAGTAACCTGGGGGGTTTGAACCTTTGGCATTTAAACGGGTTTGGAGAATGCCATTTCCAGGAGCCCTTCATTTACCCGACGCGGACAACAGTACCAAAGGGGGGACCCTGGAAACAAACTCCCCCTTTGAAAAGTCAGCTCCACAGTTTTCCATCTACCAGGGTTAATCCGGCTTGAAAAGGGTTCCCCCGATTCGTCGTTAAACCCCGGTCCTCTGCAGTTGGAAGCTCGTCGAAGGGATTGGAACTGAAGGACATTCCCCTCCCTTTTGGGCATCGGAATCTTATACCCGGGGTGGCTAAATGCGTCCACCCCCCAAATGGGCCCAGTACCGGGTCCAAATCAAAACTTTGGATCCGCCTGGCGTTATTAAAAACTCGCCCGGAGGAAAGGTTTTGGGGAACGGGGATGTTAGGTACCCATAAAGGGTAACATTCTTAGGGGGCCAAAACCCCCGTTACGCTTTTCTCCGGGCTTAGCTTCTAGATAAGGGGGGGGAGTTTAAGTCGTCCCGACGTTGCGACAGAGGGGTCATTACCGGCCCTGACCTCACAAATTGGAAGGGTAAACGGTGCCGGATGGGAGGGGGGAAGGAAAGCCATTTAACAAACCCTGTGCTTCGGCTGCAAGCAAACGACGGGCTTCAAAAGGGGTTAGGCCCCCAATCCTTAAAATTTTGGGAGATGGGCCATTTAAAGCTGAATAACATTCGTAGTATTCAAAACCAAGGCAGACAGGGTAACCCAATTTAAAACCCGACGCGTGACAATGGTCCCAAGGAGAGAATCCTGCCCAAGTTTTTCCTCTGTTTTTGGGGTTACAGTATGTCCAACGTACTGGGACGGGGTTTCCCAATGTGGGCCCTCTGTGAAATCAAGATCCATGAAAAACCCCCCCCTGTTTTGAAATTCCAAAGATTCGCGGTGGGAGGTTGAAGGCCCATTACTTCCCTTGAAGGGGGGTCTCGTTGCCCGGGTGGGCAAGTTTTTTCCCCCCCCAATGGCACCTTGGCCCCCGGGATCCAACTGTACCCCTCCGTAGAGATTAGCACGAAACAGGGGAAAGGGAACCTGTACACCGGTCGAAACTCGGTATCTCCCGGGTTCCCCCCAGAACTCCTTTCCGAGGCAATAAGAAGGGGAAGGGAGCGTATGTATCCCCCAAGGTTGGCTTGGTGGGGGCCCAAAACCCCTTTCCCTTTTTGACAGTCCCCGGCTCGGAGTCTCCGGGAGACTATGAAACCCCCGTCAGGGGTGGAACGTTCCCCGTTTTTTGAACACAATCAAATCCCATCGGGAGGAAGCACCCCGGGGGCCGTTGCCCCCAGAGGTCGCCCAGGAACCTACATCCCCCTACCTGGGACACTTGGCCCCCTATGTTGAGAAGGGAGAACCGGGCGTTCCGGGAAAGCCCACACCCCGGGTCGCAGGGCGGAAGTACGTGCCCCTTCATGATCCCCTTTTATGGCTCAAATTCGACTCCTCTAAAAACCCCGGTCCGGCGGGGGCCTAGCATGGAAGGGGCCCTTCAAGGGAGGGATTCCCTCCTCCTTTCGCCAAAATTTCCCAGGCCCCTTTATGACTGCCCAGTGGGAATAATCCCCCCTTTAAACACAGGTCACATGTGAACAGAACCTTTAAAGGGGGGTACCACCTAATTGGATCGTTAGGTGCGGCCTGTTTGTTCCTCCCCGGAGCCTCCCCACCCTAGCCGCAGGGCCCCTACCCACTTTGTGGCCAGGGGGCCCTCGTTTTCTCCTTCCCCAGACCTCCGAGCTGGGGGGTCGGTGGGGGTTTGGGGTGGGGGAGCCCCCCTTTCGGGGTACCTTCCAGAGGGGGGGAAA
>JAGTTL010001028.1:0-19368 GCA_036851935.1 Coregonus suidteri
AACGGTGAGAGACCCAACCCAAAATTGAGTCCCAAAGCACAAGAAAAAGGTCAGTAATTTTATTCATTGGATTTTGGGGAATTGAACGGAACTGCAGTAAGGATTTATGGAGTTTAAAAAATTTGCTGTGTGAGGTTCCGCAAAAATAAAAAAGAGATCGAATCCCGGTAGCCCGTTTTGAAGCCCGGGGGGGGGGGAAAGGGGGGGGGGTCCAAAATAGACTCCGGGGGGGTGGAGGGGGGCCTTTACCAAACAAAACTGCCTTGGTTGAGAAAATGGAAAGGGGGTTTGTCAAACGTATACCAGGAGGAATTAAAATGCATGTGTGAGAAAATATATTATAAGTCACAAAAAAAAACTGTAGATTAGCAGTAAATCTATTCTTTCCATGAAACTGGAGGAATTTGTCTAGTAAAAACCCTCCAAGTTGCCGGGAGTTTAAAAATATCTTGCGTGAGATTTAAATATTTCTCAAAAGTCACATCTAAGAATACTTTAAAAACGGGCCCAAAATGGGTTTTGTGTGGGAAGAAAGAAAATTAAAAAATTTTGACATTTGAGGAAAAAAAACATAAAAAATTTAAATTAAAGATCGAAAAAATCATTCAAAGCTAAATTGTAAAATATTTAATAACTAACAAACCCAGTTAAAGTGACAAAAACAATTTTTAGAGGGTTGGAGTAATCTAATTCAAAAAAAGGTGAGATTCGGAAATTTTGGGTAAAACCCATAAAGTAATTTTTCAAGTTAGGGTATAGGAATCAAGAGTCCTGAATATGGGAAGCAAACCCTCCAATGGGGTCCCGGGGTAAACCGGAATGAGAGTTTTATGGAATCCGGGGAAAATAGAAAAAAATCCCATTATGTAACCAGGTGGAGGGAGGGGGTATGGTTTTGGGGGACGTCTGGACCAGAAAAATCGAATCCATGCTTAAACAGATAATACAGTGGGAAAAAAAAGTATTTAGTCAGCCACCAAGTGAAAGTTCTCCCCTTAAAAAAATGAGAGACGCTGTCATTTTATCATAGGGAACAGCAACTATGACAGAAAATTTAGAATTTTTTTTCCCCGAAAATCACATTGTAGGGTTTTAATGAATTTTTTTGCAAAATGTGGAAAAAAAAGTATTTGGTCACTACAAAAAAGCAAAATTTCGGCTCTCACAGACCCGTAACTTTCTTTAAGAGGCTCCTCTGTCCTCCCCTCGTTTCCTGTATTAATGGGACCTGTTTTGAAAAATTTTATCAGTATAAAAGACACCCGTCCCCAAACCCCAAACCGTCACACTCCAACTCCACTTGGCCCAAACCAAAGAGTGTCAAAAGGACACCCGAAAAAAAAAATTGTAGACCCGCACCCCGCTGGGAAGACGAATCTGCAAAAGGGGAAAGCGCTTTTTTGAAGAAACAACTTTTTGGGGGGAATTTTTAGGAAATGGAAAGACATACAAGACCACGTAATCTCCCTAATCTGGGGCTCCACGCAAGATCTCACCCCGTGGGGTCAAAATTATCCCAAAAAGAAAAAACCCAGAACCACACGGGGGGACCTATAAATGACCTGCAGAGAGCTGGAACCAAAGTAAAAAGCACCATCATAAACACTACGCCGCCGGGGATCAAATCCTGCAGTGCCAGAGTGCCCCCCCTGCTTAAGCCGTACATGCCGGGCCCTCTGAAGTTGCTAGAGTGCTTTTGGAGATCCAAAGAGGATTGGGAGAAGTCAATGGTCAGATGAAACCAAATAAATTTTTTGGTAAAAAAACTCGTCGGTTTGGGGGAAAAAGAATGCTGAGTTGCATCCAAAGGACCCCATCCCCCTACGTGAAGCAGGGGGGTGGAAACACATGTTTGGGGCTGTTTTTTTTTGCAAAAGGGGCCAGGGGCGACTGATCCTTGTAAAGGAAAGAATGAATGGGGGCCCGTACGTGAGATTTTCAGTGAAAACCTCCTTCCATCGCAAGGGCATTGAAGATGAAACGTGGCTGGGTCTTTTAGCATACAATGATCCCAAAAAACCGCCCGGCAAGAAGGAGTGGCTTTGTAAGAAACATTCAAGGCCGGGGGTGGCCTAGCCCGTCTCCAGATCTCAACCCATAGAAACTTTGGAGGGAGTTGAAAGTCGTGTTGCCCCCGCGCAGCCCCAAAACATCATGCTTAGAGGAGATCTGCATGGAGGAATGGGCCAAAATACCCGCAACAGTGTGTGAAACTTTGAAGACTTACAGAAAAAATTTGACCTGTGTCATTGCCAACAAAGGGTAATAACAAAATATTGAGAAACTTTTGTTTTTTACCAAATACTTATTTTCCACCTAATTTGCAAAAAAAAAATTCATTAAAAATCACAAAGTGATTTTCTGGATTTTTTTTTTTTTTTTTTTTTTTTTTTTTTTTTTTTTTTTTTTTTTTTTTTTTTTTTTTTGTTTTTTTTTTTTTTTTTTTTTTTTTTTTTTTTTTTTTTTTTTTGTTTTTTTTTCCTCATTTTGTCTGTCATAGTTTTTCACGTGTACCTATGATGAAAACAGGCCTCTCTCACTTTTTAAGTGGGGTAAACTTGCACAATTGATGGCTGACTAAATACTTTTTTTCCCCACTGTAAAGGTTTTGTAAAGAGAAGAAAATCTTTGGAGGCTAAGCTGAAAGTCCGGGTATTGCCCGAGCGCAGCCCCGAAACCTGAGGATCTGGAGAAGGTCTGTATGGAGGAGTGGGCCAAATCCCTGCTGCAATGTGTGTCCAAACCTGGTCAAGAACCTACAGGAAGCGTAGGATATCTGTAATTGCAAACAAAGGTTTCTGTAACCAAATATGCTTTTTTCTTTCTGGTGTAATTCAAATACTTAGTTCATGCAATAAAAAATGCGTGCAAATTTAATTACTTTAAAAATTCCAGAACAATGTGAATTTTCACTGGGTTTTTTGTTTTAGATTTTCCGTCCCCCCCCTCCTTCCACCGTTTGGAAAAGTGTCCAATTTTTATGATACAAATGTACAGACCTCTAACCAATGCCTTTTGTAATTAAGGAAAAAAAACCTGCCCCAAAAAATCAATCGGAAGTTGTAAAAATCCCAAAAATACCTTTGGTTCTCCCCCTACTGTTAAAAAATAATACCCCTAAACCCTCAGTCAAAACCGAAAAAAACTCTCCATAAAATTCACTCTGTTCTCTTCCCATCTGTATATGATTTCTTATGAGAATAAACAAATGTCACGAGGACTTAATGAACACTTTGGGATAAAGTAACATTTATGAAAATATTTAGGAATTATGGTAATGTTTTAGTATACTATGGGATGGAACAGTTTGTTCGTTGAATGATTTTTTTCAATGGGCCTCCTCTGGAACTGGGTGGTGTTAATTAATCATCCACTACTGGTAAGCTTTCCTAAAGGCATGAGAGGAGGACTTTAAGATAGTTTATTTTTACCCAAGTTTGAGGGGTAATTTATAGTACTGTGAAAAGTGTGAAGATTATAAATTGGTAATAATATATATGATTTTGAACCATAAAACATAACAGAAGAGAGAGAGAGAGCTTTCCCTGAATGAGGGAATACCTGTTTGCTAGTCAGTCAATTGTAACTAATCTTACATAGAAGGTAAGTTGAGGTAAATTAATCAAATGTTTGTCATTTAATTTCATTTTTATTATGCTTTAATAAACCAAAAACAAGTTGGTATTTGAAAACTAAATTAATGCAACTAGCTGCAGTTTTTATCAGAGGGAAGGCACAATCTAATGCGAAACAGCTATTACCTAGATCATTTTATTTAGTAATGAGATTCAGGAAGATAGGAGCAATAAAGAAGCAAGGGACAGTCCCCCCACCCCCACCTCAAAAATAAATAAGGGATGGCAATTAGATGATAATTACCAATATTACCTAAGTGATTGTTTAGGTAGGTGGTATATATTTGATACATGGGCAGTTGACATGTGTCAAAAGGAGGGATGGATGGCAAAGAGGCAGATTAGACAACCACTGTTGTTTTTTGCATATGGGATTACTAATTTTATTTAAAAAAATAACTTTTGTTCAAGATGTGTTATCTGGCTCAAAATCGCGAAATCACCAGGGCAGACAAAGGGCGAACCCTCAGGGTGAAGGTATCCTCCGGGCTAAGTACCCTTTCCAGCAATTGGAAATTATTTTTAATAGAGTTAATTCACACGGAGTGAAGGGAAGACTTTAGAGTAACCCAGATAAAGATGGGGGTTATCCCCCCTTTGAGAAAGTGTTTTTTGGAAAGAACCCTTACAGAATGCCACACAGTTGGGGCAGATACCAGACAGGCAGACTAGAAAAAACTAGAGAATACACTAGCAAAACACATGAGAGAAATTGTTTCGTTTTAACCGTATGTTCTAAGAATTTGTGTCCCTACAGGAGAATTAAAAGGAAGAAGGTGGATTCCATAGTATTATAAAAACCTTGGAGACTGGTTGTTTGATCCCCCAATCGTTGAGGAAAAAGGATTGGAAGCAGCCCCGCTGGGAGGGGGACCATACCAAGTCCTGTTTTTTTTGGGTAACTGCCTTCGCTATAAGAAAATAGCTGAGAGAGCCAACTTGGGTCCCCACGTTTACCCACTGCAAAAAGGTAAGGCCCACAGATACCAACACCGTTGAACACACAGTTTTGTTAAAGAGAAGAACTGTACCACTAGGGGTTTCGGGGGTAAAACTACTGTTAACGAAGAAACCCTTACCCCCCCCCGACCTTTCCCCATCACTGTGGGGTGTTTTTATTAGAGGTGTGGGTATGGGGGAAGTAACCAGGCGGGGTGGGGGTCAGGGACAAGGGATTGGGATGGCGGTTTTTTTGGGATTTTTTTTTTTTGGGGGGACTCTGAGCTGCATCATCATGTTTTTAACCATATGATGGATTAAAATCCAGGTCAACCTAAATGGGGGAATTGAAGATGCACTGAGTTCGATCTCGTAGAAATACTGAACCAAGAAAGACTAAATTGGGGGAAATGATTATTTTTTTAATAGTTAAAGTAAAAGTCATTGTGTTTTTAGGACAAGATGGGGGGGATTCAAGAATACCATTAGGACTTCTCCCATGAAGGAAGATTGGATGTTTTTTTTTGGGGGGGCTTTGGTAAGAAAGGGGGGGCGTGTACATGAAAAAAGTTAAGGTCCTAGAAGGTATGGTAAATGCAGTTTGCAACTGGGAAAAACGCTCAAGTCCGTTTGGGCAAAGGGTGTTTAAACATACCTGGGAACATTAAACTATGATAAATGGAATGGACGCAGCAACAACCGATGGGTGAATTAACAAAACCCATGATAAATGTAAAACGGAACTGGTGATAACGGTAAAGTCAATCCATTATGCAAGATGACATAGCAAAAGAACTATTGGGGGCCTGTGTTGATGATTTCCGGGGCAGATATATGTTTGAGGTTCATTTTTCAGGAGAAAAATGAATCTTCCACCTCCGAGAAACAGATCAGCACGGTAGAATCCAATGTTATCACCAGAGGTACCAAAAAACTAGTCTAAATACCCCTTTGGAAGGGCCCTCAGAAGGAATCCTTAATAGCACTAAACCCACCCAAGGGGGTAGAATATATTTCCTCTTGCAGGAAATGAACCAAGGAGAAGTATAATGATTTCCCAAATGAGAAAACTTTTGGGTAAGGTGGAGGAACTACACAGCTAGGGCGTTGGGTCAAACTAATTGTTATGCCTGTTCAAACAGGTAGGCAACCCTTTTAACTGCACCTATGCCTCCCCTCAGACCATGTTCTCTTGTGTGATAGATTTTTGGGATCCAAATCAAACCCAAACCTCACCTAATTGTTTTCTGTGATATTAAAATAACCACTCTTAAAAAGGATAATACTAAGGCACCCCCAATTCACCATGACCCCTGGAGATTATCAATGTTATAGACACCAAAGTAAAATGGCGAATCACAAGATCAAATTGGAGAAGGGTTTACAACAAGTTTTTCTGGTGGGGGTTACAATTTTTTTTGATAAAAAATGTTGACTGGATTAATTACATCTACAAAGGTTTGTTAATTAGACAGGGGATGCAGTGAAGAGAATCTCAGGCCAACTATCCTCCACCTCACTCATGACCTGACCCAGAATAGTTTGGTTCTCGAAATGCCTTTTAGCAGAGAAGGGCGTATTTGCAAGATGGTGGGAGGTCATTGTTGTACGTTTTATCCCTCCAACCAATACAGCCCCAGATGGGTACAGGTAACTAGAGCACTGGCAGTCTCACTGCATTACACAGTAAAGAATGGGCTGAGAACTGGGGGGTGAATACATCAATGACTGGATTGGTTTGATCAAATGTTTTGTAAATAAAAAACCTATTGTTGTAACTATTTTAGGGCGCGGCAATCGCGTCTATGGGTTATGCTTGTTCACTTTGTGGATGTTGTCTTATTCCCTGTGCCCGAGGGTTGGTGAGGCAAGGCGTTGGAGCAGTATCACAGCAGATGGTGAGAATACGGCCCAATCCCGGGAACTCCGAACCTAATTGGAATGAAGAATATGATCTCCCCAGGCTTGGTGGAGGACGACGACGATTTCAGAAATTTAGTTTGAGACTGTATGGTTAACCTAGAACTATAAATCTCTAGTTTAAAAAGTTATTGTCATGATCTTTTGGTATTAAAGTCTTGTGTTTAAGTGTGAATGTACTAATTAATCAATATTGCAGGATGTGATGAAGCAAATCTTCTTCACTATAGGCTTAGACTGTTTTGTGTTTCCAGATAGTGGGTAAACAGGTTAGGTACCATTGCTAAAGAGTAACGTTACGCTTTTATCACGGGGTAAAAACCCTGACGAACCTGTATTGAAATGAGACAATATTTTATGTTTTTTTATATGCAAATCAACTTATATGCTTCAATGTGTGTGATACATTTTCATAACAACATATATTTTGTGAGTATGTGTGTAATATTTCAAAGGGTGGATTAATAGATTAATTATTAATGACTAATTATTACACCCCTGAAAACTGTGTGAAATGTAAAAAGATTGTACGGCCCATTTTGTTTTTATAACGTTCTCAATGAATAAAGCCTGATGATTGTATGCTGGGCTACTTGGTCTGATTATTAGAGATTTACAACCTCTGGGGATAGAGACTGAGTATTTAATTTTAGAGACATTCACATGATGTATGTGTGACATTTAGTAATGCAACATTTTGTTATGTCAGGAAAATCTGAGTAATAAATGTTTACCAGATTCACCAACACTTGAAGTTTTATATTACAATGTTTCTACAAGATAATAATCTCCAATAGCCATCCCATAATCACTAACCACCACACATGTTCAGACTCACCCTCAGCTGTGAGATGTAGGCAGACACTGAAGGAAACTCCTCACTTCAACTCTCTTCATCTTGAACAGCCCTTCAGCTCTACTGGTTTCTTTCTCTGGTTGGAGTTTCAGCACTTCTAGGAGGAGGGAGGCCTTTCTCTCTGAGAGGTCTATGGACCAGACTGCAGGACTGGCTGACTGGTAAACTGGCTGTAATGCTGGAAGGACACTCCTGCCTGTTTGAGTCTCATAGTCCTTCACATGTGAGTACAGAATCCAGCAGGAAATCACTCTGTTTTAGAATTGTCCATAATAATCCTCCATAGGGAAAAAGGAAAAGGTGCTGTAAGTCCACACTGATGATACCAGCTTCAGTGGTCTTTCTCTCCTGTCTGCTCCTCCCACTCTGCTGCTTGAGACAGGAGATCCACCATGAACTTGATCTGCTTTGAGGGATCAGACCTCCATGGATTGAACCTGCAACAAGGACAGTAACAGCTGATTCAGACATGGATGAACACATGAAACCAGTCATAGCTAAAGATATATGAAGTAGTTACACATTATGATAGATTAATTATTAATGACTAATTATTTACACCCTGATAACTGTGTGAAATGTGTTTAGAATGTGTGGAGTGTAAAGGGACCAGTAAAAGAATTATGACATTGTGTTACTATTTAGCAATGTGAGGTAAGAGTTAGGCCCAGACAACAAAGGACAAGGAGAACTGTCGATAGGCAACTGATAACTGAGGAATTTAGGGAGTATAGAAGAAAACTGTTTAGGCTTGTGTTGGTGTGTGTTGTGTGGTGTTGTGTGTGTGTGTGTGTGTGTGTGTGTTGTGTGTGTGGTGTGTGTGGGTGTGTGTGTGTGTGTGTGTGTGTGTGTGACATGATGGTCGGAAGGAGAGCAGTCTTCCAGTGGAAAACTACAGCCCCGCCTAAAAGAGGGAGAGGGATTGTTTTTTTTTTTCTTCTCTGAGATGCGTGTGCATATAAAAAGATTGTACGGCCTCCATTTTGTTTTTAAAGAACGTTCTCAATGAAAATAGAGCCTGATGATTGTATGCTGGGCTGCTTGGGTCTGATATTAGAGATTTCCAACCTCTGGGATACAGACTGAGTAGTAAGTTCCATTTTTGAAACATTTGGATAGAAATTCACGTAACAGCTTGGTCCCCTTTTTGAGCCGGATCTCAACACCCGTTGTCTGTCGTCCCAGGGAACCCTGAAACCGTTGCACGGGCGGATCTAGAATCCGTGGGATAAAAGTCCTGACCCTCTAAGATTGAGGGTTAAATCCAGGCCGGCGGTGAAACTGGTTTCACGACAGGAACGGTGACGAGATCCAACCAAATTGAAGTCCCAGCTACAAGAATAGGTCAGTAATCTTTATTCATTGGGCATTTTGGGGGAATTGAAACTGTAACCTGCAGTAAGGATTTATGGAGTTAAAAATTTGCTGTAGTGAGGTTCCGTCAATAATCCAAAGAAAGATCGACATCCCGGTAGCCCGTTTTTAGAACGACCCGGGGGGGGTAAGGGGGGGTGGTCCCAAAATAGACTCCGGGTAGAGAGAGGCCATTACCGAACATAAAACTAGCCTTGGGTGTTGAGACAATATGAAGAGGGTTGTTTCAAACGTATACCAGGAGGAATTCAAATAGCATGTGTGGAAGAGAAATATAATTATTATAAAGTCACAAACAACTGTAGATTATGCAGTAACTCTATTCATTCCATGAAACTGGAGCCGTAATTTGTCTTAGTACAAACTCCAAGTTGCCGGTAGTGTTAACCAATAAATCTTGCGTGAGTGAGATTAATATTTGCTCAAAAAAGTCACATCTAAGAAATACATGCCCAAAAACACAGGGACCAAAATAGGTTTGTGTGAGGAAGTAAGTAATTATAATTTGACTATTTTGAGGAAGAAACATAAGAAATTAAAATTAAAGATCGAATAAATCATTCAAAGCTAAATTGTAAATTATTTAATAACTAACAACTCAGTTAAAGTGACAAAAACAATTATTAGAGAGTTGGAAGTAATCTAAATTCAAATAAAAAGGTGAGATTTCAGGAATTTGGTAAAAGCCATAAAGGTAATTTTTCAATGTTTATGGGTATAAAGGAACGATCAAAAGAGTCCTGCCAATATGGGGAAGCAAACCCTCCATTGAGGTCCCCCCCACCCGGGGTCAACCGGAGATGAGAAAGATTTATGGAATCCAGGGATAGAAGAAATCCCTCCATTAAATGTAACCAGGTGGAGGGAGAGGTATGGTTTTTTTTTGAGGGAAACGTCTGGAAGCAGATAAACTCGAATCCACCATGCTTAAACAGATACATACAGTGGGGAAAAAAAGTATTTAGTCAGCCACCAATTGTGAAAGTTCTCCCACTTAAAAAGATGAGAGAACGCCTGTCATTTTCATCATAGGTACACGTCAACTATTGACAGACAAATTGAGAATTTTTTTTTCCCCAGAAAAATCACATTGTGTAGGATTTTTTAAATGAATTTATTTTGCAAATTATGGGTGGAGAAAATAAGTATTTGGGGTCACCTCACCTACAAACAAGCAAGATTTCTGGCTCTCACAGACCTGTAACTTCTTCTTTTAAGAGGCTTCCTCTGTCCTCCACTCGTTACCTGTATTAATGGCACCTGTTTGAAACTTGTTATCAGTATAAAAGACACCTGTCCCACAACCTCAAACAGTCCCCACCTCCAAACTCCACTATGGCCAAGACCAAAGAGCTGTCCAAAGGACACCAGAAACAAAATTGTAGACTTAGACCTGCACCAGGCTGGGGAAGACTGAATCTGCAATAGGTAAAAGCAGCTTTGGTTTTGAAGTAAAATCAACTGTGGGAGCAATTATATAGGAAAAAAATAATGGAAGACAATACAAAGACCTCACTGGATAATCTCCTTACTTTCAATCTTTGGGCTCCACAACGCAAGATCTCTCACATCCCCCGTGGGTGGGTCAAAATTAATCACAAGAGCAAAAAATCCCAGAACCCACCCGGGGGGACCTAGTGGAATGGACCTGCAGAGAGCTGCTGGAACCACAGTAACAAAGCCTACCATCAGTAAGCACACTACGCCGCCAGGAGGGACTCAATCCTGCAGTGCCAGACGTGTCCCCCCACCCCCTGCTTAAGCCAGTACATGTCCCAGGCCCGTCTGAAGTTTTGCTAAGTGTGCATTTGGGATGAATCCAGAAGAGGATTGGGAGAATGTCATATGGTCCAAGATGAAACCAAAATATAACTTTTTGGGTAAAACTCAACTCGTCGTGTTTGGGAGGATAAAGAATGCCTGAGATTTTGGCATCCAAAAGGACAACCATACCCTACTGTGAAGCATGGGGTAGTGGAAACATCATGCCCCTTTGGCTTGCTGTTTTTTCTTGCAAAGGGAAACCAGGACGACTTGATACCTTGTAAAGGGAAAGAATGAAATTGGGGGCTCATGTATCGTGAGAAATTTTTCAGTGAAAACCCCTCCTTCCATCAGCAAGGGCATTGAAAGATGAAACGTGGCTGGGGGGTCTTTTCAGCATGACAATGATTCCCAAACAAAACCGGCCCCGGCCGAAGCAACGAAGGAGTGGCTCCCTTTCGGGTAAAGAAGCATTTCCAAGGTCCTGGAGTGGCCTAGCCCAGTTCCTCCAGATCTCAACCCCCATAGAAAAATCTTTGGAGGGAGTTGAAATGTCTGTGTTGCCCAGCGACACAGCCCCAAAACCACACTAAACGCACTGCTCTAGAGGGAGATCTTGCATGGAGGAATGGGCCAAAATACCAGCAGTCAAACAGTGTGTGAAAAACCTTGTGAATGTCGAGACTTACAGAAAACGTTTGAACCTGTGTCATTTTGCCAACAAAGGTATATAACCAAGTATTGAGAAACTTTTTCGTGTTATTGACCAAAATACTTATTTCCACCCACCATAAATCTCAGTGCAAATAAATTTCATTAAAAATCCCTACAATGTGATTTATTTTCTGGATTGTTTTTTTTCTCTCTCGCTATTTTTTGTCTGTCATAGTTCACGTTGTCTGACCTATTGATGAAAAAAACAGTAGCCCTCTCATCTCAGTTCCTTTTAAGTGGGATGAGAACTTGCACAATTTGATGGCTGGGACTAAATACTTTTTTTCCCCACTGTAAGGTGGGTGTGTAAGGGACGAAAGAGAAATCTTTGTGGAGGGAAGCTGAAAGTTCCGGTTATTGCCCAGCGACAGCCCCGAAACCTGAAGGATCTGGAGAAGGTCTGGTAATGGAGGAGTGGGCCAAAATCCCTGCTGCAGTTGTGTGTGCAAACCTTGGTCAAGACCTACAAGGAAAAACGTAGGATATCTGTAAATTGCAAACAAAGGTTTCTGCTAACCCAAATATTAAGTTCTGCTTTTCTGGTGTATCAAATACTTATGTCATGCAATAAAATGCAATTAATTACTTAAAAAATCATAACAATTGTTGATTTTCTGGATTTTTTGTTTTAGATTCCGTCTCTCACAGTTGAAGTGTTTACATATGATACAAATTACAGACCTCTACATGCGTTTGTAAGTAGGAAAACCTGCAAAATCGGCAAAGTGTAAAAAAAAAACAAATTTACCTTTTCTCCTACTGTTCTCCCAACTGTATATACCCTAAAACTCAAGTCCCCCAACAAACCGAAAAAATTCCCATAAAATTCACTGGTGTTTCCCCACCGTATAGTCCCCCTTCCCCCAACGGTATCAATATGAAAAAATTGCTTATGCAAGAATAAATGTCTCCCCACGAGGACTTAATGAACACCTTGGGATAAGTAACATTTTTATGAAATATTTAGAATTATGGTAATGTTTTTAGTTACTACTATTGGATTGGAACAGTTCGTTGAATGATTTCAATGGCCTCTTGGAACCTCTTGTTTTTTTTTAACTTTCCACCCTGGTGTTAATTAAATCATCCACACTGGGGTATTTCCTAAAGGCCATGAGAGTGAGGGAACTTTTAAGATAGTGTTATTTTTTTTACCAAAGTTTTGAGGTTAAAATTTTATAGTTACTGTGAAAAAGTGGGGGAAGATTTAAATAATTTTTGGGTAATAATGTATATGAAAAAAAAAAATTTTTTTGACCATAAAATAAACAGAAGGAGAAGAGAGACGTTTTTCCCCCTGAAAATGAGGGTATAAACCTGTTGCCTAAGTCCAATTGTTACTAATCTTTACATAGAAAGGTAAGTTTGAGGGGTTATTCAATTCAATGTTGTCTTTTAAATTTCAATTTTTTTTATTATGCGTTAATTAGAAACAACAAGAGTTGGGTTATTTGAAAAACTTAAAATTGAATGCCAACTAGCCTTTGCAAGTTATCAGAAGGAAGGCACACACAAATCCTCTATGCCGAAAACAAGCTTTTATTAACCTAGAATCAATTTTTATTTAGTTAATGAGATTCAAGGAAAGATAGGAGCACTAAGAAGCAAAGGGACAGTACCCCCACCCCGCCCCTCAAAAATAAATAAAGGGAAAAATTGGCAAATTGGGATGGAAAAATAGATTAACATATTTACCTAAGTGATTGTTTTGTTTTTTAGTAGGTGGTCAATAATTGGAAATACAGGGGCCGTGACCTGTTGGGTCAAAAGGGGGGATTGGATGGCCAGAGGCAGAATTTAGAACAAAACACCTTTTGGTTTTTTTTGCCAAAAAAAAAATATGGGATTACCTAAATTTATTTAAAAAATAACTTTTGTTACACAAGGATGTGTTTATCTGTGCTCAAAAATCACTCATGGCAGACAAAGGGCACCTCAGGGGTGAAGTAATCCTCCGGCTAAGTAACCCTTTTCACAGCTTGGAAAATTGATTTATAGAGTTATCACACGGAGTGAAGGGAAGACATTTAGAGTAACCCAGATAAAGAGGGGTTTTACCCCCCTTTTGAGAAAGTTTTTGGGAAGGGCCCTTTACAAAGGGCCACATTTGGCGGGGACCCAGACAGGCGGGTTAGAACTAGAGAAACACTACGGGAACACATGAAAAAATTGTTCTTAAAACCGTAAGTCTAAAAATTTTGTGCCCTACAGGAAATTAAAGGAGAAGGTGATTATAGTATAAAAATTTAGACTGGGTGTGGTTTCCAAAATCTTTGAGGAAAAAGGTTTGGAAGCACCCCCGGCTGGGGGGGCCCAAACCCAAATTTTTCCTATTGGAAAACGGGCCTTCCCGTTTTGGGGAATAGCTGGGGAGCCAGGGGGGTTCACGTTACCCACTGCAAAAAGGTGGGCCCCAACCAAAAACCTTTAAAACACCCAGGGGAAAAAGAGAAAACTAAACCACTAGGGTTGGGGGGTTTAAACTCGGTTAACGAAAAAACCCTACCCCGACCTTTCATCACTGGGGGGGTTTTTTTATAGAGTGGGGGGGGGAATTTACCGGCAGGGGGTTTTCAGGGACAGGATTGGGATGGCGGTTTTTTGGGTTTTTGGGGGGGAACTTAGCTGCATCATCATTTTAAAACCATATTATGTTTAAATTTCCAGGTCAACCTAAACGGGGAAAATGATGAAATTTATTCGATTTTTTTTAGAAAACTGAAACCAAGAAAAAACAAATTGGGGGAATTTATTTTAAGTTAAAGTCAGTTTAGGACAAGAGGGGGGATTCAAGTCCCCTTAGGCTTCTCCCATGAGAGATGGGGGTTTTGGGGGCTTTGGTAAAAAGGGGGGGCTGTAAAAGAAAGTTGGTTTTAAAAGGTATGGAAAAATACATTTGCCGGGGGAATGCTAAAGGGTTCCTTTGGGGGAAAGGGGGGTTTTTAAACATCCTTTGGGAACATCCTATGAAATGGAAGGGCCCACAGCACCCGAGGGGGAAAGAAAAAAAACCATGTAAATGTAAAACGGAACGGGTGAAAAACAGAAAAAGTCAATTATCAAATGACATAAAAGGAAAAATTTTGGGGGCCTGTTTTTGTTTTTTTCGGGGAAAAAGGGAATATGTTTGAGGTTCTTTTTTTCAGGAAAAAAAATAAAATTTTCCCAAACCTTTCCAAAACCCAGATCAGCAGGTCACCCAATGTTATCCCCAAAGGGGCCCCCAAAAAACATCTAATCCCCCTTGGGAAAGGGGCCCTCAGAAGGACCCCAATAGCACAAAACCACCGGGGGTAAAATATTCCCTTTTGCGGAAAATAAACCAAGGGGAAAAGAAAAAGGGGAATTTCAAATGGAACTTCTGGGAAAGGGGGATAAAACTCCCAAAATTGGGGCGGGGGTCAAACTAATTAAAAATTGCCTGTTTAAACAGGTAGGCCCCTTGTAACTCCCCCTATGCCTCAGACCATGTTTCTTGTGTGAAGTTTTGGGGGATAAAACCCAAAACCCAAACCCAAATTGTTCTGATATTAAAAAACCCACTTTTAAAAAAAGGATAATACAAAGGCACCCCAATTCCCCCAGGCCCCCTTGGGGGTTATCAATGTTATGACCCCAAAAGTAATGCGAACACAGATCAAGGGGGGGGGGTTTTACAAAACTTTTTTTCTGGTGGTTAAAATTGATAAAAATTTTGATGGAAATTACATCTGAAAAGGTTTTTTTAATTAACGGGGATCCCCCCATTTAAAAGAAAAATTCAGGGCCAAAATTTTCCCCCAACCTCACTCATGCCCTTGCAGAATTTTTGGGTTTCTCGAAAGTTTTTACCCGGGAGGGGGCTTATTTGCAAGAGGGTGGGGGGTCATTGTTGTACGTTTATCCCAACAATACAGCCCCAGATTGGGACAGTAACTAGACACGGCAGATCCCCACTGCCTTGAGTGAAAATGGGGTGAGAAAAGGGGGGGAAACATCCAAAGACTGGATGTTTTATCAAAATTTTTTGGGAAAAAAAAAACTATTGTTTTTAAACTAAAAGTTTTGGGGCGGCAATCGCGTCTATTAGGGGGAGCTTGTTCTTTGTGGATGTTGCTTTTTCCCTGGCCGAGGGTTGGTGGGCAAGGCGTTGGAGCGTATCACAGCAGAGGGGGGGATACGGGCCCCAAACCCGGACTCCCACCCCAAGGAAAGAAGAATATATCCACCCGGCTTTGGGGGAGGACGACGGCGATTCAGATTGTTTTAGACTGGATGTTAAACCCCAGAACTATAAATCTCCCAGTTTTTAAAGTTATTGTCATGATCTTTTTTGTTTAAAGGGCTTTTTAAGTGTTTATGTATAATTAAAACAATATTGCAGGATGTAAGGGAAACAAAACTCTTTTTATAGGCTTGGCTGTTTTTTCCAGATAGTGGGGAAAAAAGGGTTGGTACATTGCTAAAGAGTAACGTTACGTTTTAACTTTGGGGGAAAACCCCGATGAACCTGTTTTGAATTGACAAAATTTTATGTTTTTATTTCAAAACAATTTTTTTGCTTCAAGTTTTGTGATTCTTTTTTTAAAAAAAATATTTTGTGAGATTTTGTAATATTTAGTCAAAAGGGGGATTAATAGTTAATTATTAATGACTAATTATTACACCCGAAACGGGGTGAAATGTAAAAAATTGTAGGCCAATTTTTTTTTTTAAAATTTCAATTAATAAAGCCTTATGATTTTTGCTGGCTAAATTGGGCTGGGTTTAGAGATTTTTAAACAACCTTTTGGGTAGAGACTGAGTATTTTAAATTTTGAGACAAAACACATGATGTTAAAGTGTGAATTTTGGGAACGCAACATTTTTTATGTCAAGAAAACTGATTTTAAAAAGTTCATGTTCATCAACACTTTAAGATTTATATTACAATGTTTTTACACGATAATAAACACTGCATCACTAAAACACTAAACCCCCACACATTTCAGGACTCCCCTCACTTTAGATGTAGGGCAAACATTGAAGGAAAAAATCCTCCCCTTTACTCTCTTCATCTGACCCGTCCTTTTAGCTTCTGGTTTCTTCTCTGGTTTG
The DNA here is from genome assembly GCA_036851935.1 of Coregonus suidteri. NCBI lineage: Eukaryota > Metazoa > Chordata > Actinopteri > Salmoniformes > Salmonidae > Coregonus > Coregonus suidteri. The sequence continues at coordinate 16,279 of JAGTTL010001028.1, forward strand.
GGGTTTCAGCACTTCTAGGAGGGGGAGACCTTTCTCTCTGAAAGGGTTTTATGGGCCCCGACTTCAGGAGCTGAAATGGGGAAAAATGGGTGTAATGCTGGAAGGGGCACTCCGCCTTTTTGAGTCCCCATAGTCCTTCAATTTATACAGATCCCCAGGAAATCACTCTGTTTGAATTGTTTCCATAGGGGAAAAAAAAAAATGCTGTAAAACACATTTAATACCAGCTTTTGTGTCTTCTCCTTTCCCGTCTGCTCCTCCAACCTGCTGCTTGAGACAGGAGATCCAAAAAAAGGGAAATTGATCTGCTTTGAGGGTCAGGCTCCATGGGTAGAAAATGCAAAAAAGGACAGTAACAGCTGATTCAGCATTTGGGTGAACCAGAAAACCCTCTAGCTAAAGATATTGAATTAGTTTTTACTTTACATAAAGTGCTTTTATTATTGTAAAATTTTTTAATTTTTGAGACATTTACATGATGTATGTTGACATTTGTAATGCCAAAATTTTTTATGTCAGGAAAAACGGGTAACCTGGAATTTAAAATGGAATCAAATTTGAAAAGGTTTTTTTCAAAATTTTCAATAACAGGTAGGGGTTTTTCTTTTTTTCATACCCCCCAAACATGCTAACCCCTCACCATTACAATAAAGTTTTGGGGTTACATTTTTTTATCAAAACCCCCCAAAACAGCAACCTCTCCCCAAATTTCAATAACGGTAGGGGTTTGGGATTTTATATCTACCCCCCAAGCAGCTAAAACCTCTCACCATTACAAAAACAGGGGGGGGTTTTTCCTTTTTTTCATACCCCCAAGCTGCTAACCTCCACCATTACAATAACAGGGAGGGTTAGCATTTTTTATCCGACCCCCAAAAATTCTAAATTTTCACCATTCAATAACCCGGGAGGGGGTTTGCATTTTTTAAAAACCCCCAAGGGCATGCTAACCCCTCACCCCTTAAAAATAACGGGGGGGTTAGCTTTTTTAACATACCCCCAAACTTCTAAAAATTTCCCCTTACAATAACAGGGGGGGGTTTTCATTTTCTTTGGAAGGTATAAAAATTTTGCCTCTTTAAACCCTTATCACTCATTTATTATTCACAAATTTATTAGGATTTCCGAGGGTCTTGAAACATCCACATTAATGTAGAAGTGTTTTTTAAAAAATATTCTGTTCTTATTTACAATAAAAATACTCCCAAAAAGAAAAAAAAACATTATTAACTTTCATTTTATTGGAAAACTTTAAAAAAATCTGAAACACAAACCCAAAAAACAGCAAATGCCTCCAACACATTTTTTAGAATCACAAGCTTGATGTATCATTGCGTTCTAGGGAAATTTTGGGCCCCAAAAGCTACACTATGGAAAAACTTTAAAAAAACACAGAATGAAATGCCCCAAAAACTTTTGGGTTTCCCCAAAATTGGGGGGGCTTTTACAAAAAATGCTGTAAATTTTGAAAAAGTTCCCCCCGAAAGGGTTAAGATACCCTCCCAATTAAAGCCCGGGCAGTCGACTTTTAAAATCTTGTAGTTATCATTTTTTAAACCCAAAATCTGGGGCACAGAGCCAAATAAATGTTTTTTCCCCCCCAAAAAAAAAAGTTCCCAAAGTCCCAATACTTTGACCTCACTATACTGAAAAAATTTCCCTTTAATGGAAATGTAATACCACGTCCCCAAGAAAGTTCCAAAATATGCATGACATTTGGTTTTGGGATTAGGTATTCGAGTATAAAAATTTCAGGTTTCATGTTACAAAACGGGCTCAAAAAAAAAAATTCACAAATTTTTAAAAGCAAAAGTTTTATTCACAAAATTTTGAAAAATTTTACAAAAATATGTGTGAATTTAGTAATGCAACATTGTTTTTGTCAAGAAAACCCGAGTAAAAAAGTACCCGATTCAAAAACACTTGAAGTTTCATATTACAATGTTTCTACAAAAAATAACACTAGCATCACAAAATCCAAACCACCCACTTTTCAACTCACTCAGCGTGAGATGTAGGGCAGACACTAAAGGGAAACCCTATTTCACTCTTTTCTCTGACCAGCCCTTCAGCTCTGGGGTTTCTTCTCGGGTTGGAGTTTCACACTTCTGGGAGGGGGGGGCTCTCTCTCTAGAGGTGTATGGACCAACTGCAGGAGCTAATGGTAAACGGGCTGTAAGCTGAAGGAACTCCCCCGTTTGAGTCTCATAGTCCTTCACATGTAGTACAGATCCAGCGGGAAATCCCCGTTAGAATTTCCCATAAGAAAAGGAAAGGGTTCTGTAAGACACACTGTGAACAGCTTCAGTGTCTTTTCTCCGTTGCTCCTCCCCTCTCTGCTTTAGACAGGAGATCCACCAGGAACTTGACTGCTTTGAGGATCAGACCCCCATGGATAGAAACTGCAACAAAGGGTATAAAAGCTGATTTAACATGGATAAAAAACATGAAACCCTCATAGCTAAAGATTATGAAGGTTTTACATTTTAATAATGGCTTTTATTTTTGTAAAATTTTTTTAATTTAAAAGACATTCACATGTGTATGTGCATTTATTAAAGCAACTTTTTTTATGTCAGGAAATCAGGGGTAACCTAGAATAAAAGGGAAACAAATTTGAAAGTTTTTTTCAAAATTTACAAAAACAGTAGGGTTATCTTTATATCATCCCCCAAGACTGCAAACCCCTCACCATTTTCAATAACAGTAGGGGGTTTGCTTTTATATCAAACCCCCAGACATGCTAACCTCTCACTATTACAATAAAGGGGGGGTTAGCATTTTTTATCATACCCCAAGACATGTACCCACCCATTTCAATAACAGGGGGGGGTTCATTTTATTCATCCCCCGACATGCTAACCTCTCCCATTTCAATAACAGGGAGGGGGTTTGCATTTTTAAACATCCCCCAAACATGCTAACCTCTCACCCTTTCAAAACAGGGGGGGGTTGCATTTTATAACATACCCCCAAAACATCAAATCTCACCCTTACAAAAACAGGGGGGGGTTAGCTTTTATAAATACCCCCAAGAAAAGCTAACCCTTATATTCTAAATTTGCCTTTTTTAATGTTTTTCATGAAGAA